>JAATLQ010038033.1:15026-36792 GCA_013421005.1 Heliconius erato x Heliconius himera | reverse complement strand
TTATATGTGTAATGTAATGTTATATAGCCTATAGCACTTCTGAAGTATCCAGCTTTTATACAAAACAAAAACAAAGTAAATCCGACCAGTAGATCCAGAGATCTTAGCGTTTAAGCAAACAAACAAACAAACTCTTCCGCTTAATTAGTATAGATTAAAATGCAATACATACCGGTATTCCCAAATAAAATATATGCAAAATGTGTAACATATTGTTACTTCGCTATAAATACAGTCGGACGTGCGCACGCGCAACGCCGCTCCGATTGTTACTGAAGCTCTACTTTCAATTCATTCCTATCTTTAGCCGTCCATGGAAAATGAAGGATCTAAATAATAAGTTGTAGTAAGTTTGTGTTCTCTTTCTTTTGTCATGTCATGTCATATCTATTAGTGAAAATTTATTGTTTTTTTTTATTTGTGTTCTATTAATTTAAGAGGGAAGTAAACCCATATTCTCACATGAAATGAAATATATAAGGTGTGTGTGGGTTTATGTGTTGTCACATACATTTCTTTGTTTAATATGACTTATCCTGGCCCAGAAAGACCCGAACAAAGCAGTCATATCCTCCACCATTGATACTGTCCTCATACTAGTACCAAGTCCTTCCCTCCCTATGACACTAGATTTTTTTTATGTAATTTTAGATTTTATTATAATTAACAAATATGCAGGTGTATGTAAAAATATCTATAATAAGTATTGTATGAAATTGAGATATGTCAAAAAGAATACTCGATTAGTCTTAGGTTTAGATCAAGTAGTTAAAATTTAAAAAATGTTAAAAAAAACAAAACTGTAAATGATATGGAAAAAAAAAACCATATGTCTGTTGTACGGTTTACGTACAAATTTTATATAGCTGACACCGCGACCTCGTTTATGACGCATTAGAATGAAATATATTTAAGTCAATTATTTGTACAATTAAAAGGCAGTTGACGGGCGGCTCTTACCGCGGATTGGCATCCAACTTAAACTTAAAACTTTGTAACTAACTTAATAAACTTTTACTCGCTAATCCTGTGGTTTATATCAACTCAACACTACTACGAGCCATACATCTGTAGTCTTATCAGATTTTAAAAGTAAATGAATACATATTCGACATCCGCTGTGTAATTTATATTATGTGACATCATCGTGACGTGGTACAGAAACCTATTTAAACTATCTTTTATTTCTCGATTTCATTGATTTTAAAATGGAGAAATAGTAAGGCTATTTTTTGTTTTTAATTATAAATTGTTATTAATTTTTTTACTTATTTATTCAGAGGCAAATTTTACTTATTTTGATGCCATTCGTGGCGCAGCGGCACGAGGTGTGACTGTAAAACCAACTTTTGGTTGTGCGTTCGATCCCCACTCGAGGAGATGAAATATTTACTTAAATTTCTATTTACATTTCTTCGCACTGGTATCGAGGTTAAGCGCGGCATTGAGTTTTGCCACTCAACACGCAATGAAGTAAGATATAGAACAAGTAAATAAAGTGGTATATTTGGGAATTATGTTCAGTGAAAACCCTGCCAAAGGCAGGATATTCCTCAGTTGCATGGTCCGTGGAAGGAAGTTCCTACGAGACCGCACAGTAATAGAGCGCCACGTGTCCAGATGGTGTGGATACTTGTATTTGTGACGTACTGTGCGGATAGAAAACACGCCGCGCGCGACGTGCGACTGTGAGTGGCGTGCGCCTGCGCATGACTCACGAGGATGATGTAGACAGCGTAACATAATAATATTATACGTTTATTATTAGATTTTGTTATTTTCATTATAATTTTAATTATGGGCAATGTCTCGAAAATTAAACCCAAAGTGGTAAATAGTGTATCGTAACATTAGGTTCCCTCTGCCTTCCTCGATATATGCGGGAGCAGCGTTAAGCTGCTTAAAAATATAATTATACTAGAGGGCGCGCGCGGCTTCGCCCGCTTATTAGGAGTGAATTCTAAAAAAACCACGAAACACATGTTCAATAAACTATTTTTAACAGTCTGAATTTAATTTTTTATAAAAATCGGTGGCAATTTAAAGATTTTTCCATATAAACTTTCAACCCCTTATTTTAACCCTTAGGAGGTGAATTCTTGAAAACCATGAAACACGTGTTCAATGAAATATTTTTAAGAGTCTGAATTTCAAATTTTATAAAAATCGGTACAGATAAAAAAAAAAATCCATACAAACTCTCAACCCCTATTTCATCCCTTTAGGGTTAATATTTTTTACAATTCCCTTCTTAGTGGATGTCCAGAATATGAAAATAAACATCTGCCCAAGTTTCACGTTTCTACTATCAGCGGTTACGGCTCTGCGTGCGTCTTACCTCAGTCAGTCAGCACAAGTCCTTTTATATATATATATATATATAGACTAGAGGGCGCGCGCGGCTTCGCCCGCTTATTAGGAGTGAATTCTAAAAAAAACACGAAACACGTGTTCAATAAAATATTTTTAACAGTCTGAATTTAAATTTTTATAAAAATCGCTGGCGATTTAAAGATTTTTCCATACAAACTTTCAACCCCTATTTCATCCCTTTAGGTTTAAAAATTTTCAAAATCCCTTCTTAGTCTTAGGATGTCCAGAATATGAAAATAAACATCTGCCCAAATTTCACGTTTCTACCATCAGCGGTTACGGCTCTGCGTGCGTCTTACCTCAGTCAGTCAGCACAAGTCCTTTTATATATATAGATTATCTTTATAATAAGTTCTTTGATTTTCACGATTATTACACATTTTAAATGAAACTATTTTACAGGATCAACCGTGTATGCTTAGTATTATACTTTCATTTCGGACACTTTGCAGTAGTCCGTCGCCACGCGTGGTGGTGGACTGAGGTGCTATTTGTCTGTCAGTTGACATAATTATTATATCAAATATCGTCAAAACAAAGTTCGTCAAATGACGTCATCGTTTATCTTTTTCAGCATGCCTATAATGTTACTCTACATATTTGTTTATATACTAAAATGAATTAATTTTTTTTATCTTATTCTATGAATAAAAAAAAGAAAAAAAAGTAAAGTTGAAGCTAGAAGTTGTTGTTATAGCTTCATGCTTTGAAATGTTTTGTTATAGGTCTTAGTCTGCCACCATGGAAACGTTAATAATTATAATAAAACCATTCTAAAGAGTGGGCATTGAATCAGCATTCATCGCGATTACAGCCGGACACTAAGCCACTACGACACAATGATTGGAAGTAGTCAATATTTTTATGGGACGCGTAGATTTTGAAAAAAAATCGCGTTGTGTTTTGCCACCTAACACGCAATGTTCAAAATTCGGCGGAAAATGGGGAATGAGATTTCTTAATGGGGACAAAGTGTCCTAACTCTAGGTTCCCTCATACACTTATCGCAATGTAACATTCTTTAGTCTTTAGTTGTTATTTGATTTAATATCCTTGACATTACAGTTTAATATGTCTTTATATTTGATTTCGAAAAAACCTAACAACGAAAAATATTTATCTTTTACATTATGGTATTCTTCGCAAGGGGTGATTATTATCTTCATAAAGTACAAATACAACATAGTGTTAAGACACTCCGCCTCCTCCGTTTTTTGTGCCAGAATAACTTATTTTTTACATCTGGATCGGTATTGATCCCTTAGCTATCGTGTCTTCAATCAGACACTGTCCCACTGCGCCATGATGGTCTCAATCTACATGATAACTCCTTATCAATAATATATAATAATATATAATTGGTTCTTAGTATATCTACATGTACTTGAATTTAAATATATCATTTTAATAATAGTAAAATAAGTCATATTTTTTATTATGTGTTTTCGTTTGAAACAAAGCTCGTGGTTTTTAATTTAAATGGAGTAAGTAAAATATTTATGATTACATTTATATTTATGTTTGTTTTTTTTATGATTTTCAAGTAACATAAAAATAATTACAAAAACAACTTACTGTTACAAAATCTCATTCTTTACTTATCACCATTACAAAAATGAAAAGAGAAATCTTTGAATATAAAAAAATCAACGAATGGTAATAGAGGAATCCACTACTTTATACGTCTATACGTAGGTATATTTTATGTCTGAATTCTGCTCGGCTATGAAAAATGTTTGATATGTAAGAGATAGATAAAAACACTTCCATATCCAAAATTAAGTACTTATCTGTTTTTGTCTTTATGCAAGGCCTAGGACGGGATAGGCCAAGGATAGTACCCTGTATAAAAACATCTCCTTTCATTTTATTTTCTCTACCTATAGCTAGTCAAATAATGAATGGCAGTCCCGCTACCCTGCGCTTTAATGAACGATACTCTGAATGGTCGAATTCGAAGCCGTGCTTAGGGTTCTTTGGGTCGTCATTGTCATACCACCCTTTCAATTTTTCTACCATATCCTTCATAATAAGCTGCACGTTTTGTTTGGCTGTTTCTATGTGTTCATCGGGAAAGGTCGACACCAAGTCTGCCATAGCAGAGAAAAAACTATGTATATGAATCTTATCGTTCTTCCTGATTGGCGGAGAGTTCCTCCTTTTCCGTCTCACAATTCTTTTTTTTTAAATTCCAAATATATTTTTACAGACTCTTTAATTTTATCGCGTCTTCTCTTAATATTATCTTGTGCATGTGTAAGTAATCTGGCAGTGTGGGTGGTAGTTTGCCTAATCTTCTCAATTTGTTGTGGGTTAATCCTTCCTGCCTCACCAATCATCGATATCGGATTATCCAAATTGGTTTCTGCCAAACTCGATCTTCTGTATGCTTCTACTTCATCTAGAGACGAGGACTCGTAGTCTGTGCCACTTCTAACAAAACCCATGTTCGCACGTTCGGACGTACGTTGTCCTCTTGTTTTCTTTGTTCTGTGCACCGGTAGGTCGTCGCTAATGTCGTCAAAGATATTTAAATCTACATTGGAGAGAGAACCTTCCGTGTCATTCAGACATTCCTCAATAGCACTCTCCTCAGCATGAGACAGTGGTGTCTCGTTACCGTCGTTGTCAGAAAAACCTGTCACATCGCTATCTGTTAAAGAATCTCTTGTACTTTGCCGCTGCAACTTATTTTCCATTTTCTGTAATTCGAGGAGAAGAGCATCGAGACCGGTCAACTCTGTCTGGTCATCTTGGTTCATTTTATATGTATGTTAGGTGTCGTATTTTATAACTGAAACACACAACACACACACACAAATTTAAAGAAATGACTTAATTTATATCAATAAATTAATTTACTCTACACATTAGTTATAAAGTATATTTCTTTTATCTATGTCGTTAAAGGCAAGTTAACAGATATATTAAAATATTTCTTTTATCTATGTCGTTAAAGGCAAGTTAACAGATATATTAAAATATAATATATAATTATATTTTAAATTTTCCTCCACGTCAGCAGCAACACAATGCGAGCGCACGCAAATATTTTAAAATATAAATATCCCACGATTAATGAAAACATAAACTATATTAGTACTTAAAATGCAATACATACCGGTATTCCCAAATAAAATATATACAAAATGTGTAACATGTTTTGTTATCTTCACTATAAATACAGTCGGACGTGCGCACGCGCAGCGCCGCTCCGATTGTTACTGAAGCTTTACTTCCAATTCATTCCTATCTTTAGCCGTCCATGGAAAATGAAGGATCTAAATAATAAGTTGTAGTAAGTTTGTGTTCTCTTACTTTTGTCATGTGGTCTATTAGTGAAAAAATTATTGTTTTTTTTATTATTTGTGTCCTATTACTTTACAAGGGAAGTGAGCCCATACTCTCATATGAAATGAAATATATAAGGTGTGTGTAGGTTTATGTGTTGTCACATACATTTCTTTTTTTAATATGACTTATCCTGGCCCAGAAAGACCCGAACAAAACAGTCATATCCTCCACCATTGTGATACTGTCCTCATACTAGTACCAAGTCCTTCACTCCCTATGACACTAGAATTTTTTTTGTTATTTTAAAAAATCTTATGTTGTATGTTATATTAGATATATATTTAGATTTTATTATAATTAACAAATATGCAGGTGTATGTAAAAATGTCTAAAATAAGTATTTTATGAAATTGAGATATGTCAAAAAGAATACTGGATTAGTCTTAGGTTTAAATCAAATATTTTAAATTCAAAAAATGTAAAAAAAACAAAATTGTAAATATGGAAAAAGGTGTACTGACCATATGTCTGTAGGCTTATCAGATTTTAAAAGTAAATGAATACATGTTCGACATCCGCTGTGTAATTTATATTATATGACGTCATCGTGACGTGGTGCAGAAGCCTATTTAAACTATCTTTTATTTCTTGATTTCATTGATTTTAAAATGGAGAAATAGTAAGGCTATGTTTTGTTTTTAATTATAAATAGTTAATATTTTTTTACCTATTTTTTCAATGATAAGCATAAAATAATAAAAAAATATATTGTATTGAAATTATTTTATTGCAAAATTTATCTCTTTTAGCTTTTTTGCACACACGCAGTGTAGTGATAAAACGCTCCGCCCCCCACTTTCTGCCCGATTCTGGAGGCATTGCTTGGCAAATGACAGAACTCAACGTCGCGCGTTAAGTAAATTTTCGATTGAAAATTTATCGAGATAAGTATTAAGGACTAGAAAAATAACAAAAAACTGTTAAATATTATATAAGTTTATTTAACATTCATATCAGGGGAGGTCCCAGACGATTGGCGAGGTGCTGTCATCGTGCTTTTGTATGAAGGCAATGGTTCACAGATAGATTGCGCAAGCTATGGCTTGCAGCTGCTTGGGCTATCAGTTTGATTAGCTAAGGTAGTAAAGTGCTAAAGTTTTAGCAAAGAGCAGAGAAGAGTGTGAAAATATAGGTCTAAGCCTGAATACACAGACAAAGGTTCTGGTGTTTGAAAGAGATGAAGAAAGGACGGAATGCAAAATCAGTGTAAATGGTAAGATATTAGAACAAGTGAATGTAGTGGTATATTTGAGAATTATGTTCAGTGAAAACACTGCCACAGGTAGGACATTCCACAGTTGCATGGTCCGTGGAAGGAAGTTCCTACGAAACGAAAATTCGGCAGATAATGGGGAATGAAATTTCTTAATGGGGACAAAGTGTCCTAACACAAGGTTCCCTCATACAATTATCACAATGTAAACTTCTTTAGTCATTAGTTATTTGATTTGATATCCTTGACATTACAGTTTAATATGTCTTTATTCGATTTCGAAAAAAACTAACAACGAAAAATATTTATCTTATACATTATGGTATTCTTCGCAATGAGTGATATTTTCTTCATAAAGTTCAAATACATCATAGTGTTAAGACACTCCTCATATCTAAACGAAAGAATCCAGAAAGTTAGTATTAATAATGTAAAATCATCTGGATCTCCTCTAAGCGTTCCACAAGGATCTATTCTTGGTCCCCTTTTATTTCTTCTTTATACCAATGATCTGCCTTTTTATGCAAAGAACCTATGTGATATTGTACTCTTCGCAGATGATACCTCTTTAATTTTTAAGGTAGACAGAAATAAAACAAATTATGACGAAGTGAATAGTGCATTATCGCATATTCTTTATTGGTTTGATATGAATAATCTAATGTTAAATGCCAAAAAAAACTAAATGTATTGAATTTGCTTTATCAAACGTTAAAAAACATGATCTTAGTCTAGAAATTAAAGGAGAAACCCTCAATGTGTCGGAATCAGCTATTTTCTTAGGTTTAACTACAGATTCCAAACTCCAGTGGAACACTCATCTAAAAGCACTTGCGGATAAACTCAGCTCTGCCGCGTTCGCAATAAAAAAAGTAAGACAACTGACGGACGTTGAAACTGCTCGACTAGTCTACTATAGCTATTTTCATAGTATTTTATGTTATGGAATGTTGCTATGGGGCAGTGCTTCCGATATAAATTCAATATTTATTCTCCAAAAAAGAGCTGTGAGATATATTTATACCCTAAGAGCTCGAGATTCTCTGCGAGATGTTTTTAAAGATGCACACAGCACAGTTGCTTCACAATTTGTATATTATAATATTCTGTTTGTCCGGCAAAATGTACAGTGTCGTAATAAAAATAGTGATATACATACGATAGGAACGAGAAACCAAGATAAACTTGTTACGCCCAAGTTTTCGCCTCCAAAAAGTTAAAAAATCTTTTATGGGTCTGAGTATACGTGTATATAATAAACTTCCGCAGTGTTTTCTAAGTTTACCACTACCACAATTTAAAGTAACTTAAAAAAAAATACTAACAAGTAAAGCTTACTACATTGTTCAAGAATATTTAGATGATAAACATGTATGGAATTAATGTCTATTGAATGTGATGCAGGATAGCTGCCAGTTAATGTAATAATACAATTGACTGCCTTTAGAACCGGTGGTAGCTTTTTTTTTGTTTACATGTTCATTTGACGATTCGAAAGTGCTTGTAAGAGTTTATTTGAATAAAGAATATTTTGAATTTTGAATTTGAAAATTCCGCCTCCTCCGTTTTTGTGACAGAATAACTTATTTATTACATCTGGATCGGTATTGATCCCTTAGCTATCGTATGTTCAATCAGACACTGTCCCACTGCGCCATGATAATCTCAATCTACATGATAACTCCTTATCAATAATATATAATAATATATAAGTGGTTCTTAGTATATCTACATGTACTTGAATTTAAATATATCATTTTAATAATATTAAAATAAGTCATATTTTTGTATTATTTTTTTCGTTTGAAACAAAGCTCGTGGTTTTTAATTTAAATGGAGTAAGTCAAGTATTTATGATTACGTTTATATTTTTGTTTGTTTTTTTCATGATTTTCAAGTAAGAAAAGTACTTACAAAAACAACTTACTGTTACAAAATCTCATTTTCTCTTTACTTATCACTCAGAAATTTTGTATGTTAATCATTATTCCCCAACGGTAGAGAATTCTTTGAAAGAGAAAGCTTTGAATATAAAAAAATCAACGAACGGTAATAGAGGAATCCACTACCTTATAGGTCTATACGTAGGTATATTTTATGTCTGAATTCTGCTCGACTATAAAAAAATGTTTAATTTGAATATATGTAAAAGATAGATAGAAACACTTGCATATCCAAAATTAAGTACTTATTTATTTTTGCCTTTATGCAAGGCCTAGGATGGGATAGACCAAGGATAGTACCCTGTATAAAAACATCTCCTTTCATTTTATTTTCTCTACCTATAGCTAGTTAAATAATTAATTGCAGTTCCGCTACCCTGCGATATAATGAGAGATACTCGGAATATCCGAATTCCAACCCGTGCTTAGGGTTCTTTGGGTCGTCATTGTCATACCACTCTTTCAACTTTTCTACCATATCCTCCATAATAAGGTACACGTTTTGTTTGGCTGTTTCTATGTGTTCATCGGGAAAGGTCGACACCAAGTCTGCCATAGCAGAGAAAAAACTATGTATATGAGTCTTATCGTTCTTCCTGATGGGCGGAGAGTTCCTCCTTTTCCGTCTCACAATTCTTTTATTATTTACTTCTACATATTTTTTTAAAGACACGTTGATTTGATCGCTTCTTTTCTTAATATTCTCTTGTGCATGAAAAAGAAATTTAGCTTTGTGGGCGGTAGCTTGCCTTGCCTCCTCAACTGATTTTGGTTTCATCTTTCCTATCTCACTAATCATTGATATCGGATTATCCAAATTGGTTTCTGCCAAACTCGATCTTCTATATGCTGCTACTTCATCTAGAGACGAGGACTCATAGTCTGTGCCACTTCTAACAAAAACCATGTTCGCACGTTCCGACGTACGTTGCCCTCTTGTTTTTCTTGTTCTGTGCACCGGTAAGTCGTCACTGATGTCGTCAAAGATGTTTAAATCTACGTTGGAGAGGGAACCTTCCGTGTCATTCAGACATTCCTCGATAGCACTCTCCGCAGCATGAGACAGTGGTGTCTCGTTACCGTCATTGTCGGAGCAACCAGTTACATCGCTACCTGTTAAAGAATCTCTTGTAACTTGCCGCTGCAACTTATTTTCCATTTTCTGTAATTCGGGGAGAAGAGCATCGAGACTGGTCAACTCTGTCTGGTCATCTCGGTCCATTTTATATGTATGTTAGTTATCGTATTTTATAACTGAAACACACAACATACACAAATTCAAACAAATTACTTAATTTCTATCAATAACTTAATTTACTCTACACATGAGTTATAAAGTAGATTTCCTTTATCTATGTCGTTAAAGGCAAGTTAACAGATAAATTAAAATATAATGTATAATTGTATTTTAAATTTTCCTCTACATCAACAACAACACAATGCATATTTTAAAATATAAATATCCCACGATTAATGAAAACATAAACTATATTAGTACTTAAAATGCAATACATACCGGTATTCCCAAATAAAATATATGCAAAGTGTGTAATATATTGTTATGTTCGCTATAAATACAGTCGGACGTGCGCACGCGCAGCGCCGCTCCGATTGTTACTGAAGCTTTACTTCCAATTCATTCCTATCTTTAGCCGTCCAAGGAAAATTAAGGATCTAAGTAATAAGTATATGTAGTAAGTTTGTGTTATCTTTCTTTAGTCATGTGGTCTATTAGTGAAAAATTTATTGTTTTTTTGTTTGTGTTCTATTAATTTAAGGCAGTGGGAAACCAGGCCCCTCGTGGAAACTTAGATACTGGAATCACTATGAAACTCCGAACAAACCAAAAGATAGGCACATGGAATGTTCGAGGCCTTCTCGATCCTGGAAAACTGACTTAGAACGAGAAATTACCAGCAATAGTATGAATATCTGTGGACTGAGCTAAACCCGTTGGCAGAATAGCGGACACTTATTTACTGACACCCATGTCGTTTATTTCTCTGGTAATGAGAGCACCAGCTGTAATGGAGTAGCATTTCTCATTTCCAAAACAACTGTGTATTTATTGGTTACGAACCTGTAAGTGACCGTATAATTTGTTTAAAACTCAGAGCAACTCCTGTAAACCTGAATCTTATCCAAGTTTACGCCCCTACCAGTACATCCAGTGACGAGGTCATAGAGGACATTTACACTGCTCTTGAGACTACCATCGCCAAAATCCCCAATAGAGAATTACTGTTAATTTTAGGTGATTTCAACGCTAAAATTGGAGCTAAAACTGGCCAACTTGGTGACTGTGTAGGTAATTTTGGTTTGGGAAAACGCAATGAAAGGGGCGAACGGTTAATCCAATTTGCTTCAGAAAATAACTTCAAGATTACAAATAGTTGCTTCCAACACCATCAATTGCGAAATTGCGCCAAAATAAGCTGGATTTGTGAAAGGTAAAGGTAGTAGGGAACAAATTCTTATCGTACGCCAAATTGTAGAGAAAGCACAGGAATTTAACAAACCCGTTTACACCTACTTTGTCGATTTTTCCAAAGCGTTCGATTCTGTGAAATGGCCAGTTTTATGGAACACTTTACTGCAAATGGGTACACCAAAGCATTTAGTACACCTTCTTAGACAGTTATACGAAGGAGGAACTGTCTCAGTGAGAACATACGGCATACTATCAAGCAACTTCCATCCAAGCGTAGGTGTCCGTCAAGGATGCATAATATCACCGCTCCTCTTTAAAGCTCACACTGCGTACTTACAACTTATAATGCGTGTCACCCTTGAGTACTGGACAGATGGTATAGCGGTCGGTGGTTACAAGATTGCAAACTTGCGTTATGCCGATACTAAAATGCGACTAGTTCGAACACTCGTTTTCCCTATTTTCCTGTATGCCGCTGAGACATAGACCTTGCGGGAAACGGAAAAGAAAAAAGACCATGCCCTGGAGATATGGTGTTGGAGAAAGATGCTCGGAATATCGTGGACAGAATTCCGTTCCAATGTGTCCATACTCCAAGAACTTGGCATCAAAGAGCGACTATCAGCTCTTATAGAAACCCGCATGCTTAAGTTCTTTGGTCACATCTCCAGAAAAGGAAACGACTCCATAGCTCTATGGCTCGTGGTGCAACGGAGAGTAGATGGTACCAGATCAAGAGGTAGATTACCCATGCGATGGATTAATCAAGTAAAATCAGCTGTGGGCGGTAAATTGCATGAGTGCACTAGAATGGCGACCAACAGAAAGAAATGGCGTGAAACTGTGGCAAGAATAACGAAAGCCAAAAACGGGACTACATGATGGCCACGACCGCTCTGTCAAGAGCGTAACGACTGAGAAGAAGAATTTAAGGGGAAGTAAGCCCATACAACCCAACATATGAAATTAAATATATAAGGTGTGTATGTGTATGTGTTGTCACATATATTTATTATCCTCCACCATAGTGGTACTGTTCTTATACTATTACCAAATCCTTCACTTCCTATGACAGATTATATATATATATATATATATATATATATATATATATATATATATATATATATATATATATATATATATATATATATCGGCTACGGCTAACGGCTCTCCGTTGTATGCGATCAAATGAGGTATTCAAGCGCTTCGGGTGATTGCAATCATTTGACATCTTCATTTCCCGATCGATCACGGTCGATACAATACTAATAATAACTTTTTTTATGTTTTGTATATAATTATAATATGAGAGTAATTTTAAAACAATTTTCGATAATTATTAAAGTCGTATGACGGGTGTCCCTGGTGACTCGTTCAAATAAGCTTCTAGAATTCCGGAAAGTGGAGAACGGAGTGTTTTAACACTAGGTTCACTCTGCCTACTCTGCTGTGTGCGGGATACAGCGTGAAGCTGATTACTTTATTTTTTTAATTTTAACTACTTAAAAATTATACTTAAGTACAGAGTAAACAAAACAGATATTTTTATGAATATAGTGACGTTTTTTCATAAAAAAATATTTTTTAATTATATTATCGATCCCCACTTTCCGGCGAATTGTTGAGGCTTGTGTCTGTTGGGTTGGCGGAATGTAGCGCTCGCTTTTCTAGATAAATTGTCAATTAAAAAGTTATCGAGATAAGTAAAGCAATAGAAAAACAAAAAACTGTTTAACATATCTATATTTATTTAAGTACAAACATATTATAATTACATATCACAAATTTTAATTCACATAGTTATATGAAAATACAATTTTATTACCATTTTATTGAACTCAATATAATAAATTTTATTTTAATGATATCTACATAAAAATATATATTTTGCAATTCAACCTACATTTATACCTTCGTCGTCAGAGTAGGCACATGGAACCTGGGAACCTAGTGTAGACACACTCAATTCCTCATTAAGCCACTTCTACTCCCCAATTTCTGCAGAATTCCTGAGGCAGTGGCGAGCAATTCATACATCCGAGTGGAAATTGAACCCACAACCGTTTACGATTTTCTTATGCTCTGCTGCGTTTATTTTAAAATAAAACATAGGAATGTATACTTATATTTTTAACACTGACAACGTTTATGAAAATACATCTATTACATATATTTAACAGGATAATATATATTTTTTTAAGATAGCACCTTTTAAGTATTTTCGCTATAAAGAGAAAGGGTACTCGTTTAGTTTTTTTTTTATCAGAATGACAATACAGACAGCGATTTTAAATTAACTAGAAAAAAATAAATTGTACATAGTTTTAACGAAAAAAAAACTGAATAAAATACTATTCATATTTTTATTTGGTTTTATCTTTCGCTTAAAGATAAGCAATTAAATGATTATTTTAAAAATCTTTTCCTTTTTAAGTAAAAAAAATATTTAGTATTTTGTGTACAGAATTGGCACGAGCAAGTATCAAACTAACTTAACTTAGCTTCACGCTTTATCCCTAGCAGGGTAATCAGGAGAACTAACTGTAACAGGTTATTGACCACATGTTTCTTACTTAATAATATAATTCTTTCGTATAAATATATATATTTTTAAATATAAACTAAAGATACTAAAAAAACAACTAGTGTTGATGAATTTATGATATAGACAAAAACCGTACCGTTCTACCCTTTTTGTGTAAATATTTATTAATATATAAATATTATAAGTACAATTGAGCTATAACAAGCAATACACAATTGAGCTATACGTTCTTATTCTATCCTACTATATTCCCATACAGAGATATTTCTATTTTTTTTTTACTATATCATATACATTATGCTGATGTCATAATAAACAAGAGACGGTCTTTGTTGAATCTAAAATATAAATACATTATATTATATATTATATATTAGCTTCACGCTGTATCCCGCACACAGCAGGGTAGGCAGAGGGAACCTAGTGTTAAGACACTCCGTTCTCCACTTTCTGCCGAATTCTGGAGGCATTGCGTGTTGAGTGGCAGAACTCAACGCCGCGCTTAACCTCGACACCAGAGCGAAGAAATGGAAATATAAATATAAGTACATTGTTTTTAAATATTGCACATACATACTTTTCTTTAAATATTACATGAGATTATATCAAAGTTTGTTTATAGTAGGGCACGCCCAAAAAAGATTTATGATGGAAAAGTGAGCTGTAAGAGAGGTAGGGGGAGATCTCGAGTTGACATTAGAAAACACAGTATCAAAGATACTGGAGAAAGGTCACGTAAAGCATGAGGACCCCCCGGAGGGCATGTATGAAGAGGTTGATAACAGTGGACGAGGCGAAAGAGGTATGTAGAGACCGTAGCGTTTGACGCTCCGTTCTCTCTGACTACCCCGCTAGGGATAAAGCGTGAAGTTAAGTTAATTCTGATTGTTGCACCAAATAAGATAAGTTTTCTTTTTTATTTTGTTTAGAGTTTTATGTAAAGGGAGAGTGGAGACCAAAAAATGTATTACTAGGTCCGTGTTGATGATTTAAGTGTTCTTCTTTGCTAATAGTTTCTTGTAACTCTGTAAAAAAATACAAAAATATCATGTACATTAATTATAATATATTTTTTAAAATTAATCGCTGTAACCCGCATATAGCAGGTTGGGTAGAGAAAACCCAGTGTTAAGACACTCTTTTCTCCAAGTATTGCCCAATTTTACGAACACTGAGTGATGATTAGCGAAATTTAAAGCCACGATTTATCTCATTTACAGGTAATCGAATCCACAACCGTCGCGTTAATACAGTCAGATATTGTGTTGTTATTATTATACATAAAAGTTATTATAACATTACTTTATATAATAAAATAAATCATAAGCACACACACACAAACCAATTGAGGCGTACAACTACTACATAAATGTTCGATTCCATTCGTTCATGTTCATATTGCCAAAGATATGGCAGTGTTTGTGATGTTTAATTTATTGATTCAACGTCTTTTTTAATCTATATTAAAAAAACGGGACAAGCGCTAGTCGGGATCACCCAAAGAGGTTTCCGTATAAAAATTGGAGGTCTTGAGCATTTTCTGACATTCAAGTGTAGCTTAGCCTTTAACCCTTTCATCTGATACTTGACTCGGCTTTAATACCAAATTTTGCATATCTTTTAAGGCCATAATTTTGCATAATTTTTAGGAATTAAACACAAATGTATAATTTTATTTCTTTTTCCTGAACTAGTAATACCTGCAGATGCTAGCTGCCAAATTTAATAATTCTAAATCAATCGGAAGTACCATATTGATACCTTTTTATTGCGATGTAAATGGCTTTTCTTATTTAATCTTATAAGGGTTTCCTTTTTTCCTTAAAAGGTACGGAACCCTAAAAATTTTCACGTTAACATATTTTGCACTTCTTCTCTATATAAACTATAACTGTGCTAGATTTCATACTTCCACTTCCACACGATTTTCGTAAAAAGAGCATTATGTGAGTATACCAACCTCTTCCGCCATTGCATATAAAAGTGCAGCAGTTTCAACCCCAGTCTGTTCCACTAAGGATTTGAACACGCTACCCTCATATGCTGATCTGTAAAAGAATAACATATGTTTTAGCGTAGGCAGAGGAAACCTGTGAAGACTGACCAAATTTTGATTAGAAGACACTTCGTTTCCCAAATTCCGTCGAATTCTCAACGCACTGCTTGTCGAGTGGCGAAACTCAACGCCGTTTTGCCTCATAGGGCAAATGAAAATATTTATTATTTCATTTCCTCGAGTGGGAATCGAAACTACAACCTATCGCGTTCACAGCACGCTTGTGCCCCTGCGCCACAACTGGCCTCAACTGATCTGCTCTAAAGTTATGCATAAAAAATCTGTCTACTATATATTTTAACAGTTTAATTTGGTCAGTCTTTATACTAATCTTTATAAAAAAGAAACAGAAAATAATTCAAAAAAAAAACTTTTACCTATGAGAATAAGTTCGTTCTCTATCACGAGTCTCTTGGAATGTTTCGGAATGCTGCAAACATCAAAAAATTTAATTAAAGAAATCAAATTAAATAAACAATTATAAATATTTTAATTACGAAAATATTAGTATGACAAACAACAAAGATAAATTTGACATACATTACCAAAGTTAATTGAGTCGAAAAGTGCGTGTTTGTTTCTGATTTCATCTTCACGCTTCATCCCGCGTACAGCGTGATAGCCACGTTTTACCAATACCCACCAAATAAAAGCTATTGCGCATTGAGTAGTAAAAGTCAACGCCTCGCGTCTAAATTTTTTTTCCGAGTGGGAATCGAATCCTCAATCAACACGTTTAGACACATACGCTGATCCACGGCAATACGATGACATAATGTCTACATGTATATATTATAAAGCTCTATAATAATATAAAATAACGTTTGTTCGTACCTCCTTTTCATTAATAAGGGCTTTCTGTCTCTCCGCTCTCTGTTCTCTCGAAGGAGCCATCAATAGCTCGTAGGGGTGACCAGTTTCTACCACATGACCCCTGTAATAAAATGAAAAAAAAAAATGTACCCTAGGCCTATACCTCATAGGAAGGGAAAATAGGGCCAGGAAGGGGTAACCTAGTGTCGGGGCAGTCGTTGCCCACGCACTGCCCAAATTTCGAAACATTGCGAGTTGAGTTAAGGAAACCAAAGACGCGCTTTGTTAAACCAGAGCAGGGAAATGAAAATCATTTAAATATATTTCTCTTTTTAAGATATATAATTTTCAAAATTATTCCAAATTTTAAATAAAACTATTTAACCGAATTAATCGCGTATATTTAGATTTACTATTATATATTTTTGAAACCCGACGTTTCGGACACTTTGCAGTAGTCCGTGATCACGTCTCTAAACGTTAAGTTTCCAATTTCCTTTAAAATATTTCTATTTTTTATGGAAATGGCAAGCAAGACTAGCTCGCGTATAGGTCACCTGATAGTAAGTGATCACCGGCGCCCACTACTCCGTGTAACACTGGAGGAGCTATCCCATATAGGTGCTTCAAAACTCCGTCCCCCATTTTCCGCCGAATTATAAAGATTTTGTGTGTAAAGTGGTGGAACTCAACGTCACCCTTTGTCTTCGTACCAGGGCAAAGAAATATTTTAATTCACTTCGTCGATTGGATCGAACCGACAACCGTCACGTTTACAGTCATACATGTTCGTATGTATTGGTTGCGTTGACTTAGAAACTTGATTATTTCGATGCTTCAAGGTACCACAAATCAGAAATTTTAAATTGATTTCAGCTTGATACCTCCACGCAATTACGAGATAAATGGTCTCGACAGACGGATAACAAAGTGATATTATAAGGGTTCCGTTTATTCCTTTTGAGGTACGGACCTCAAATAAACGACACTCACTTATCCATGACGATGACGCGGTCGTAGTCCATGACGGTGTTGAGTCTGTGCGCGATCGTCAGTACTGTGGACGCAGCGAACTTCGTGCGGATCGTGTTTTGGATGTGTTTGTCAGTCCTGTGGAAAAGGAAAGTTGATATACATATCGTGATAAGTCCTCCTCCTAGAACCTCTAGTGTATATTGCATACACTTTTTATTATTGAGGGTTTACATATTGAGTACACTTTTATTTCCGGTTGCCCGCTTTTTCCTATGTAGTCGAATAGACAAATATAATTTAGTGTTTAGACACTACTTATTGAACTGATCGCGCGAATTTGGGACTTTTAATTGATTTATATTTTCTACTGTACTGCCACTATATACTTTATGGTAAATTTGCAAATTCTTGTAGGTATGCTGATTATATATAAGTGATATAATCAGCTGGATGTACATCTGCGCCAAGACGCCCTCCTAAAGCACCTGCGCGCAGGGGCGTAATGGTGCGAGTGTAACCACGACAAATGTGTGTTCAATTCAAATTAATTGAATTAATCACTCAATATTTAAATAGCTGGTACTCACTCAGTATCAACATTGGCAGTGGCCTCGTCTAATATAAGCACGGCTCGTCTCGCGAGCACGGCGCGCGCGAGGCACAGCAGCTGTCGCTGACCGCTCGAGAAGTTACCGCCGCCGTCACCTACTTTAGACTGGAGACCTGCTGGTAGCTGCTGAACTAGGTCTTGAAGTTCGACCTGGAAAGGAGAAAGGTCAACATTACATTACATTATGTCAAACATTAATTATTTTGATTATGTACAGTTTTTTATCATGCAGAATGAGTAGATATAGGGATATTACAAATCTCAATATGGATACGGATATAGAAGGTACTAAACTATATTGTTTTCGGTTCAGTTTACAGATATTTTCAGTTTACATAAGAAATTGGCGTTTTGTCGTACTGGCCACTTTAATCACAAATATCACCGCTTTGGTTAAGAATTCCAAATTCAAATTTATATGTGTTTTTAAGTGATTTGTTAACAGTCGGACGGACGGTCATTTGTTAGTTTATTCTATTTGCGTAACTCAGTTTCCAAAATGGAAAATGTGAAATATCGCGTTATTTAAAACTACGACCGTGGCACCGTGTATGGCGGTCGTGTCGTAAAAGAAATCACAATGCGTATTTTGGTTTTTGGTTCCGACGTTTTCATTCTGGAAATTTTGACATTTTTTCGACGAGATCGAAGTTGATAATGAAGAATTGAAGGCTATGGTGGAAGCAGATCCGTCGCAAACTACATCCGATAGTGCAGGCAGCGGTGTTAGTGATAAAACTGATTTAATCCATTTGATGCAAATTGAGAAAAGGCATGAAAGGTATGCCTCATACCTCATAAATTGAGTGAAACAAATCGGCAAACGTGCGTCGGGTGCTGCATTACATTACTTAACCGGCACAATAATGAAGGGTTAATAAAACGAATCATTACCGGTGATGAAAGAGGGATCGCAATGGCTGCACCCTGACAAGTCAGACAAATCCCGTCCCAACTGAAAATGGACCCAAAACTATTATTGTCAGCAATTGCAAACCATGATGGAAAAGCTAGCTGCTTAACAACCGAGGCAGGTCAATCGTTCTACGCCACTGCTGCTTCACGACAACGTTAGACCACATACTGCACAACAGACGGCTTCCAATGTAGATGAGCATCAATTAGAATGTCTAAGACATCCACCGTACTCCCCGGATATTGCTCTAACAGATTCTATTTAAAAAAAAAAATGATAATTTCTTGCCAGGGGAAAAATTCAACTCTGATGGGGCAGTCCAAACCGCCTTCAAAGGTTTCATTGATTTTCGTCCTAATAAAAATATTAATAAATAATAATTTATTTCCCCGAGTGGAGATCGACCCCCAATTGCGTTACAATCATACCCTTGTGCCTTTACACTACGATGGCCTCAGATACTTGTATAATCGTTGCTTATTTTAGAGACGAGAGTTAAATGTAAGAGTTGTTGAGAGAAGGTAGAGTACATAATATAGACATTCTGTTTCCTACTTTTGCACCCGCCTATTTTAGAAACATGAAACATGTAGAGGTAGAGGACAGGTGTCATAACAATAGGGATAGAATGTGAGATCAAAGCTGCCCATCCTGTCCCGTACTGACCTCCTGCAGCGCGGCGTGTATCTGCGCGTCAGTGTGCGCCTGTTCGGGGTCCAGGTTGTCGCGCAGAGTGGCCGCGAACAGCGCGGGGCGCTGCGGCAGCGCGCAGAGCCGCGCGCGCCAGCGCCGCAGGCCGGCCTGCGCGGGGGACACGCCGTCCACTGTTATACGCCCGGAGATTTTACTTAATCTGGAATATGAGAAAAAATCGTATTTAACAGACTTTGACTACAAATGAGACGTTTGTTGACATTGAGTCCCATTTGGGTGTGAATTATTTAATATTTCATTTTCCTCGCTCTGGCAGCATAAAAAGCACAAAGTGCGGGGTTGAGTTTCGCCATTCAATGCGCAATATTTCGAAAATTCTGTAGATAATAGGGGCATAGCGTTTTATCAGTAGGTTCTGTCTGCCTACTCTGTTTAATGCAATATACAGCATGAATCTGACAAAATATAAGATGTAATACCTAAATAAAGCAGCAATTAAAGAACTCTTGCCGGCTCCGGTTCTTCCCACTACCGCCACTTTCTCTCCAGGACTGATGGAGAAACTCACTCCTTGTATAGCGTAAACACTCTCATCCTTATTGTCCGAATCTAATTGATCATCTTTGGGCGGTTTCTCGTATTCCAGGGAAACATTTTCGAACACTATTTGACCTATAAGTAAAATTGTGTTGTTGTTAAACATTAAATAGCTGTGGAAAAGTAGTAATGCCATCAAAAACATCCTGTAAAAAAACCCAAGTCTCGCAGCTCAGTCTTTCTACCGTAAAAAGTTGTGAGATCCATGTAATACCAAGTCGGTTAATATATTTAGTCTCTACTTAAAGGACCTTCTGTCTTAAGTTATTACATATGTTATTATCATACCAATATTAAAAATATTTTACGTTTTAAACAAATAGATCGACTTGGACATCGCATGGTTTCATTATTAGTATGTATTACACTACACAGCACGACGGGCCAGCAACCGATTTCCTCACCAGAGTCCTTCCGAATATGAAATCTATTATGTCTTTCGATAGGTTGTGTTTTCATGCGATGTCCAAGTCGATCTATTTGTTTAAAACGTAAAATATTTTTAATATTGGTATGATAATAACATATGTAATAACTTAAGACAGAAGGTCCTTTAAGTAGAGACTAAATATATTAACCGACTTGGTATTACATGGATCTCACAACTTTTTACGGTAGAAAGACTGAGCTGCGAGACTTGGGTTTTTTTACAGGATGTTTTTGATGGCATCTCACTTCTTTTTGTAGAGTTCTACTTTTTGGTACCTATCTACACTTATTTTTTTTATTTTTTTTTATTAGCTTCACGCTGTAACCCGCACACAGCAGGGTAGGCAGAGGGAACCTAGTGTTAAGATACTCCGTTCCCCACTTTCTGCCGAATTCTGGAGGCATTGCGTGTTGAGTGGCAGAACTCAACGCCGCGCTTAACCTCAATACCAGAGCGAAGAAATGGAAATATAAATTTAAGTAAATATTTCATCTCTTCGAGTGGGGATCGAACCCACCCCAGTCGGTTTTGCAGTCACACCTCGTGCCGCTGCGCCACGATCGGCCTCTACACTTATTATTTTCTATTATACAGTAATAATGATTCACTAACTACAAATGTAACCTTGTAATCCTATACATTTATATGGGATTACAAAGTTATTCATGCAGTTAGTGTATTTGGAAAACTGGACCGAAATTACAAAATATTTAAGTTTTCCCATGATTAAGACACTAAACTCTATTTGTATTCTAAATTTGAAGCTTCTATGTCTGCTAGAAGTGCCTTGGACTTTTGATGATCGGTGAGTCAGTCAGTGAGTGACAAAATTTAGAAACTTTAACAAGTTGTC
>JAATLQ010038033.1:0-14926 GCA_013421005.1 Heliconius erato x Heliconius himera | reverse complement strand
GCTGAAATTTTAAATATACCGTGTTTATATAATGCCTGATTAGTTACTGAAATTCAGGTTTCTTGTTTTATCCCCAACGAAGTTATAGGGGGTTGAAAATGGCCTGAATTGCTTCGAGAAAAGGATGGTACGGCCGTGCCGCTGTTTTTTGCTCGACTTGGCGGGGGCACTGCCGTGCCCCCAGAAACAAATAAAAACACTACTAAATTTTACGTATATGCTTTACCAAACTTATTCACTTAATACTGTACTGACAGGTTTTAGACGGCTTCAACTGCTTAAAATATTTTAGAAAGTTTTGTAATATTTAAAAATATTTTAGAAAGTACATAATGTTTTTATCAAAGAGTTAAGGGAAGTAAACAGGTAAGCAAATTTGAAAAATAATTACTTCAGTTATGAAAAGCATTATTTTTTCTATAAAATAAATATCATAATAGTAAAAAAAATACCTTGGCTTGGCCATTTTTCAAAATCGAGGGTCGGGTGTTCGAGTTTTAATCCTTTCATATCTGGGTCCACTGGCTTCTCTGAAGGTAGATTGGTGTACTCCAATATTCTTTCTACCTACAACATTAAAACATTACCAATTAATAAACATTATATAGTTTAATAAAAAAAGTAAGGTCGTGGCACAGGCACCCAAGCGTGCGACTATAAATGGGACAGATTTTGGGTTTGATTATCACTCGAAAAATTAAATATTTAGTATATTTATTTCCCAGCTCTGCTAACGAGGCAAAGCGGGGGGTTGAAGTCCAATAGTCAAACACGTTATGCTTCGAGAACTCGACAGAAATGGGGGAACAGAAGTGTCTTAGTGGAACGGAGTGTCTTAACACTAGCTTCCCAGGTTCTTTGGGAAGCTAGACCCAGATTCTCTGGGAAGCTTGTGTAGCCGTTCAAGTATTACGTAAGCAGATTTATTAATGTATTTTACTCCCTCCTCCCCTTAGTTAGTAAAAGTAAGCTATCCTATTACCCAATGCTTACATAAACATAGGTAAGTATATGTATTTTTATTTTACTGTATTCTCTTTTCAAATTTAAAAATGTCTACATCGTTCTCATCGAGTCATTCAATATTTATGAGCTCAAAATTTTGTATAATGCACATCGGTTCATTTGCATTCTAATTCACATCAACATAAACTTCACATCAACTTCTGTACAGTTTGTACTTGACTGAGTGCTGATACTGGGAGCGGCTTTCAGACGAGTTCTCGAAAACTGGTGACACGACACGACAAATGGGTTTTTATTAGTGGTTAACGCACAAACTTGTGCCTTCTTGGAAATAAAATGGAGCAAGTTCCTTTCACCCAATGAGGAAACATTTCCATGGGATGCCTCAAGAGAAGGCACAATTTTTTTTGACACTGGCCGACGTTTTCCCGAGTAAGACTTGCGCGGCTGGAGTATATATCATCCACTGTGCTATCATCTACACAGCAATGTATATTAGAAACAGCGTAGGGGACAGCACGCAGCCTTGGGGGACGCCAGCGCTCACGGGCATATCTTCGGGGAAAAACTTCGGAAACTCGTAAGACGGAAGTTTTGCAAGGAGCGCCTTGTGCTATTTTTGATCGAAGGCCTCCGCCATGTCCAGACTAACCCAACGGTGGGTTAGGTAAATTAGAAAGATTACTGGTTGAGTGACTATGGCGTAAGCTATATTGACAGTCATTGATCAATCGGTGATCCTCCAGATAAACTAAGAGCTGGCTATTTATTATACTCTCCATTACTTTTAAGGTAGTTGTCTCCTAATCACTAGCGTATTAAAATTAAAGTGTTTCGAACACTTCTGGGCATTAGCGATATGTGTAAAAAAATAAATAACTTCTGCTGGTGATTACGTCATAACCATCTAGACCCCCATGTCTTCAAAAATAAGACCCCCACGCTCTTCTATATCGCTCATGTAATACTTGAACGGCCTGTTGTGTGGGTGAAGTTAAAAAAAACTACAGAATAATGCTGAATGAAATGAAAAAAAAAATCTATAAAATATGCTTGAATTCAAGCCCAGACACGTTTAATATATATATTATATTTAATATATATATCGCATATTTTTATATATTAATATAACTATAGATCATAAGCAAATGAATATAACTCACAGATAATAATAAATAAACTTACAGATGTCATTTGATTTTCCATTTTCGCCGTTTGTCGTATACCAAATTGGCACATACCGACTAAACTGATCACTTGTGTTATAGCTAGACCCACGTTACCGCCCATTAAATCTAAAAATATAAAGTGAATAGGTACTTTTTATTTCATTTACATATATTACGTCAGTATTGGAAGTTAAATAAAAAAATTGGAAATATAACTAATAATTAAAATTAGGTGCCGTATTATGGGTCTTTGGGGTCTTAAAGACAAAAAATTAACTACACACTGCATCCCATACATAACAGGGTAGGCAGAGGGAACCCCGGAACCTAATTTCAAGATACTCTTTTCCCGTTTCTCTAAGATACTTCCGTTTCCTACTTTCCACCGAATTCTTAAGGAATTTTGTCTAATCTTACCTTCTCTCCCCAAAAAGAAGAAGCTAAAAGTGACGATTCCAAGGTAAATAGAGCACACCATGTCTATCCAGAACCCAAATGCTCTATTCGTATACAGAACCAGCGTCCACGATGATGTATATAGGTCTTGCAGTTTATCAAACTCTTGGGCAACAGTGCGCTGTTGTTTTTGTGTCGATCTGATTGTTGACAGACCTGATACTGTTGCCGCTGCGTGACTTAGACTTTGACTTTGGGCTGGAAAATTATTAAAAGTATATGAATATGATTTTTCAAATTATTATTATTAGTTATAGAATAGGGTCAAATATATCTTCAAGAAATATAAATTAAAAAAGATATCACACTGGACTTGATACTTGATAATAAAACGTGATAGTTTTTCTCTATAGGCTTCGCACAATTTTCCAGATATTGCTTGTCAAGTGGCGAAACTCAATGCAGCACTTTGCCTACGTGACAGAGCGAGGAGAAGAAAACTATTAATTACTCGATTAGGAATCGAACCAATAACGTCTCGTTTACAGTCAGAGGCTGTAACTAAATTGAAATAGCTACCTTACTTGTATAAAATAATAAGGGACATGAATTAAGTCTGAACTATATCATTATGGTAAAAATGTTGAGCTAAGAGGCCAGTCGTGGTACAGTGCCACAAGTGTCTGACTCTAAGAGCTACAGGTTGTGGGTTCGATTTCCACATGGAATTAAAATATTTAGTATTTTCATTTCCTCGCTCTGGTAAAGAGGAAATGGCGCGGCGTTGAGTTTTGCCACTCAAAACGGAACGTCTTTGGAATTCGGCGGAAAGGGGGGAACGAAAGTGTCATAATCGGAATTTTTTTTTTCCACTTGGACTGACACTTACCTATAGCCGAAATTCTCTTCAACTCCCGACTGGTGCACAAGAACAAAGATCGTAGGAAATAAAATAGGACGACCACTACGCCGGTGGGTACTAACAACCACCAGTTCACGAGACACACTATTACTAATACTGATAATACTTCAAGAAAAAACTGTAAAAAAGCACATTAAAGTTAACTTTTCAACTTCTACTCATTTTTTATTGTTCTCTTTTCAAGTAATGTTTTTTTTTGTATTTGTTTTTGTATTGATTGATTGTCTAATTAAACATATATTATTAATGATGAAAAAATTAACATTACGAGAAATCGATAATTTGTTTTATTTTGAACAATATAAAATTATTTCTGTCAATTATTAAAACAAGGCCATCGTGGCGTATTGGCACATCATGTGACTGTAATCGCGACGGTTGTGTGTCCAATTTCCACTCGGGTCAATCAGTTTTTTTATATTTTCATTTCATTCATCGCTCTGGAAACTAGACCAAAAAAGGCATTGAGTTAATACCTCAAAAAAATCAGCTGTCACTTACAGCTAAGGTAACGGAATGTCTTAGCACTAGGTTCTCTCCGCCAAAATTCGGGACACAGCATAAATAAAAAAAATAGACATAAAGATCAAATACAAAATCACACTTACTCCCAAACAATCAACAAATAAAGCTGGCAACAACGTATCCACTTGTTCCATGTCCATAGAGAACCTGTTCATTATACGACCGGAGGGGTTGTGGTGGAAGAACCACATGGGAGCATTTGTTACACCTCTGTTGATGAAAAAAGGAAAAAAATAATTAAAATGTCTTTAGATATACATAAGAAATAAAGCTTATTTAAAGTGTTCATTATCATGCTCTGGTAACAAGACAAATCGTGGCATTGAGATCCGCAACTCAACATGCAATATCTCGAAAATAAAATTTAGTGCCTTACCACTAGATTCCCTCCGTCTACCCTGCTAAATAGCGTAAATCTACGACAAACATAATATTTTTTATATGACACAAAAGACACAAAAAAGACAAAAAAAAAAGAAATAAACCAACAAGAAAACAAATGTTATATATGCTATCTGCATATTATCTGTAGTTGTTATCTTGTAGCTGTTGTTACGCTTAAATAGCTTCACGCTGTATTCCTATCGGGGCAGTCGGAGAGAATGGAGCATCAAACCCTACGGCCACTGCATACCTCTTTCGCCTTGTAAACTGTCATCACCCTTCATATAAGCGTTTATGCGAGTCTTCATGCTTTTTATGTAACCTTCCTCCAGTATCTTTATTATTGTATTTTCGAAGGTTAACTGAGGTGTCCCTCTACCTCTATTAACGCTTACCACCACCTTACTTTTCCACCATAAACCTTTTTTGGCATTGTTATATCACACATTCGTTCGACGTGTCCAAACCAGCTGAGCACGTTCTTTTTCATTCTTACCGTGACATCCTCGCTAGTACCTGCCATTCAGTAGTATTTCTTCATTGCAGATTCGATCAGCTAAGCTGAAATCGCATCTCTATAGCATTAATCTTTCTTTCATTCTTCTTCTGTAATACCCACGTTTCGCCGCCGTATAACCCGGGTCTCAATTGGCTGGGCTGACCGCATCGGGCGACAAGAGCTCATCCTCCATTCGCCTCCCTCCCCCCCTAGCTGCAACTCCTTCGTAGAAGTAGTGCTCAAGCTACGCCATTGGCCACCAAATAACGCACCTATCGTAATAGGTGCCGCCAGAGACCACGGAAAGGGAAATGGGAAGGGCTATATCTTACCATTTACACAGATCTTGCATTCTGCAACTACTAATTTAAGCCGTCATGACGAAAGCGTACAATTGTTCGACTGTAAACGCGTCAGTTGTGGGTTCGATTCCCACTCGGAAAATGAAATATTTAACATTATCATTTCCTGTCTCTTGGTTACTAGGCTAAACAAGGCATTCTTCAACACGCAGAGAATTCGGCGAAAAGTGGGGAACGCAAATGTCCTAATGGAGAACGGAGTGACTCAGCACTAGATATTCAGGTTCCCTCTAATTATCCTTGTACATGCAACTCAGCTACCTATGCTAACACGCACATACCAGGGTAGTTAGTGAACGTGAACATAATTAACTTTAAATAGAATATTCATTTATTTATTACTAGGAAAATATGGACTAAAAAAAGGTATAAACAACTTACCTAAACATGGTATCATGAAGGACAATAGACGCTTTGATGCAAGTGTTGTAGAACACCAACAGCTTGTTCCAAGTAAAGAATATACACACGAGTATGAGGCCGGCGTAGATGTACACGCACTGCTCTCGGGACAAGTGGAAACGATTTATTGGTATGTCTTTGAAATTAACTGGAAAACCATTTAAAACATTAGTTTAATATAAAAAAAAATAGGCCAGTTGTGGCGCAGCGGCACAAAGTGTTACTGTAAAATCGACTGGCTGTGGGTTTGATCCCCACTCGAGGAGATGAAATATTTCATTACACTTATATTTTCATTTCTTCCCTCTGGTGTCGAGGCAAAGCGCGGTGTTGAGTTGCGCCACTCAATACACAATGCCTCCAGAACTCGGCCGAAAACAGGGAACGGAGTGTCTCAGCATTAGGTTTCCTCTGCCTACCCTGCTGTGAGCGGGATAAAGCGTGGAGCTGATTAATTTTTTGTTTTTAGGTAATTAATTAAAAAGAAATGTTTAAAAATATCCAATTATAGAACAAAAGTTATGATTTCAATTATTTTAGGCAAAAACTAGTGAAAACCGATAGTTTTATAACTAGACATCACAAAATGCGCCGTTGAGCTCCGTCACTTTTTTTTTATAGCTTCACGCTGTATCCCGCACACAGCAGCGTTAGGCAGAGGGATCCTAGTGTTAAGACACTCCGTTCCCCACTTTCTCCCGAATTCTGGAGGCATTGCGTGTTGAGTGAACTCAACGCCGCGCTTAACCTCGACACCAGAGCGAAGAAATGGAAATATGAATTTAAGTAAATATTTCATCTCCTCGAGTGGGGAGCGAACCCACAACCAATCGGTTTTGCAGTCACACCTCGTGCCGCTGCGCCACGACCGGCCTCACTCCGTCACTTAACAAGCAATATCTCGAGATTTCGGCCGAAAGCAGGGGACAGTTGTGTCTAAATCGTAACAGAGTCTCTTAACACTGGGACCTCTGTCTACCATGCCATGTTACGAGTTACAACTTGAACCGAAAAAAATATAAGTTGAAAGTAAAGGACAGAGAAATGTATCACTCAGTTATTTTACGTATAAAGATGTAAAATTCTCACCAGTGGTTGTATCGTTTGTCGTTAAATTTCTGCTAGATATAATTTGTGCACTATTTGCTTCTTCCATGTTTACCCTGAAAATTATTATAAGCAAATAAAAAAATGCTTAATATTTTAAAAATTGCTAAATCATAAAAAAGGTTTTTTTTTCATTTTAACGCTGTATCTTGTATGCTAGCAGCAGCACCAGGGTAGGCAGAGGGAGCTTAGTGTTAAGACACAGCGCTCCTCAATTTCCGCGGTTTTGAGTGACGGAACTCAAACCGCGTTATGCCTGGACACCAGATCGAAGAAATGAAAATGCTAAATAAATAAATATTTAGTACATTTCTCCTGAATGGGAATTAACCCACAGTGTTAAGAGACTGTCCCACTTCCGTTCTAAAGTCTGGAGACACTGTGTGTTAAATGACGGAACTCTCCCGGAAACACCGAGCTTCGCTATCAGAACGAGAAAATAAAATATATATATATTTAATTTCCTTAAGTGGGAATCGAATCTATATCTATCACGCCCCTGCGCCACGACTGGTCTCATTGATGTTAAGTAAGTTAAAAATTATAAATGTGTATGTTTGTCCAAAATTATTACTTACCATTCTTTCAACCAAATGTCAGTAGATGAATAACATATTTGGGTCACAATGAACAAAAAACTAAGAAACAACATTGTTAGAGATCCACCTCCACTTTTAATATACTTCATGTATACGTTAAATTCTACTGAACCCTTTTGTTGAGTTTCACCTAGAAATTTAAATACAAAAAATACAGATTTTATTATCATAAGAAAAACAATGTGTTCTTTCATTACAGATTTTATCTTAAATTAAGTTATTAATGTATCTTTTATTTTTATAACCTTCAAATATTACAATTCTTTATTGTCTATATTTATAGAAGTAGCTGGACTAAACGCTGCGCCTTGACCTTCTCATTCTTCTTCTATATTATATAGAAGATCATCTGTCTGATTAAAGTTCCGATCAAATTCTTACTTTATGTTCTACACGCAAAAATATGTAAAAACATGATCCATATATCACAAAAAAATATTAATATTTAAAAAAAAATAATTTAGAAAAATCTATTTCACACTTTTACTCCATAGCATGGTAGTCAGAGAAAATCTAATGCCAAAGTACTCCATTCACCACTACCAGCTGAATTGGAAATATTACACGATGCTTAGCGGAACTTAACGCCACCGTTTGTATTTCTGGAGCGGGGAAATGAAAATCATTCATTTCGAGTGGTGACATTATAGGACTTAATTTCTAATTTAAAATAAACTTACCTTCAAATTTAGGAATTGGTTTCTTTTCTAAATTTATGTCCAACGATTGTTGGGAACCTTCTGTTAGTGTCTTTTTTGTCAATACTTTTTCACCATGTTCCTGTTTTTATAGAAAAAAAAAATTAGAAATAAGCATTTAAATAATTATTTTGTATTGCCTTGTTTAATAAATGAATCTATTTAGATTAGCGTTATGGTGGAAAATATATGAATATATGTATAAGATGGTTATAGGTTCAATTTCTATTTGAGTTTTAGAGTGTATTTGGAGTTACTTTTTCCATTAAGTTCTACATTTTTAGAAAAACTACATACCATGTTCTCCAAAGAAGTTGCTTCCTTCTCCACCTCTTCTTCAATTTTCTCTCTCATTTCTATCAACTTCTCGAACTCGGGTACAGTTGCCTTTAGTTCATCGTACGTTCCTAGAGCTATTATCTAACAAAAAAGTAGTAGTTAGTCTCTATATATAATAAAAGGATAGAAAAGTCAAGTCTGTACATGAAAGATATAAAAAAAATAAAAATCACGTCGGGTTATATGTCGATTATAGAACCAAAAAAACCACTCAGCAGAATTCTTGTCTGTCTGTCTGTCTGTCTGTCTGTCTGTCCGTCTGTCTGTCTGCCGGATTGTTTGTTCGTCAATCACACAAAAACTACCAGACAGAAATTGATGATTTTTTGCATGGTATTAGCCTAGGGTTCCAAGGTACATTTTTTTTGGGTTTCATTGCGAATTTCATTATAGTTTTCTTTAAAAAAAATAAAAACTGAAAAATGTAAATTACTTAAAATACCGATAACTACCGTGTGAAATTCAATTATTTTTAGCATGGTAATAGTTCAAAGCCCAATGCAATTTATACAATAGTTTTTATCATGGAGTATAAAGAAATTTTACCAGAAAAAATAACATAATTATATTTTTTAATAAAAATAATGGACTTCTTCAGTTTTAACCGGTTTTCATACTCTGAACTTAACCAATCTTTCACCAAACTATCCTTTATGGGTACCCTTTCTAATAAAAAAAGAATCATTAAAATAGGTTGAGTTGATATTTAGATATTCGTCCATTTGTGGCGCACATACATAATGTAAATTTGAGATTTATATGATTTTCTCATAGATACCATTGTCGGAAATGAACTAAATTAAAATAGGACTATACGCACGCACGCACTAGCTTCCTAATAAAAAAAGAATCATCAAAATCGGTTCACACAGTCAAAAGTTCTGAGGTAACAGGGATAAAAAATACAGTCGAATTGATGAGCTCCTCTTTTAAGAAGTCGGTTAATAGAAATGTGACATAATTAAATTACGATTATTTTATTTAACCACAATTAAAAAGAAAAAAGTAAATTGAGGCCGTTCGTTGCACAGGGGCACAAAGTGTAACTGTAAACTGGTTATGGGTTCAATTCCCACTTGAGGAAATGAAATATTTATTTAAATTTATATTTCCATTTCATCGCTCTGGTCTGGTCGAGGACAAGCGCGGCGTTGAGTTCTGCCACTCAACACGCAATGCCTCCAGAGTTCGGCTGAAAGTGGTGAACGGAGTGTCTTAATACTAGGTTTCCTTTGCCTAACCTGCTGTGTGCGGGATACAGCGTGAAGGTGATTAAAATAAAACTAATAAATATAAACAAAAAAGGATTTAAATCGGTTAAGCCCTTTCTGAGATTATCGTGAACAAACGCACAGACAAACAGATCAACTGACCTAAAGTTTTAATTACTTTCTCACTAAAAATCTTCATTGCGTTGCAAGCATACATTATAGGTATATCAAAACACGAACATAATTCAGTGTGTTAATTAAATAATTCTGTGGTTTAAGCGGGCGAAGCCGCGAGCGGGTCGCTATTTTTATATATGCGGCATTCCACGCGAGGCGGACAGGTAAAAAAAATCGATCAAAAAGATGTTCAATTAAAAAAAATACCTTTCCAGATCTCATAACGCACACGTTATCAGCGTGCTGCGCGTACTGCACGTGGTGAGTCACTAACACGGTGGCCTTATCACGCAGGAACCCTCTTATGCACTCTGCGTATATAGCCTGCGCTACCTACATACATAAATATAGAAAAAAAGCATTTAAATTCTTTGCTTACTTTATTATTGATATACAGGGTCTTCGATCAACTCATTAACAGTGGTTTTTGGGTAAGGGATCTCCATATTACTTACCCATTTCACTCCCATGTATTATATCTAGCAATTTTCTGTAGTCTATTTTGACCACGATATTGGGATTTTTTTGGAAAAAAATTAATTTCAAGAATATTTTTTGGAAAAGTGACAAATTTTTAATTAAACCTAAGAATCTTGAAAATAACATCGAAATAAAAATAGTTTTTTTTTTAAATGACAACAACTTTATTATTTTAATATTATATTAAAATATGCTTAATAGTTTTCCCCTACAGCCCCTGAACGCTTTTGTTATGTTTTTTTTCCCAAAAATCACAAGTTCCCTAATATCTGTGTTAGGCTATCTGAATTAAACTTTTAAAGAATAAATCAGGTAGGCAGAGGAAACCTAGTGTTAAAAAACTCCGTTCTCTGCTTTCCGTCGAGTTCGGGAGGCATTGCGTGCTGAGTGGCAAAAAAGGAGTGGCAGTGTCTTAATGGATGTAATGTGTTAACCCTCTGCCTCCCCTGCTATATGCGGAATACAGCGTGAAGCTCCGTTATGGTATTCCTTACTTTAGCGTCGACGGCCGCCAACGGGTCATCTAGCAAATAGACATCAGCGTGTCTGTACACGCAGCGCGCCAGCGACACGCGCGCTCGCTGCCCGCCTGAGAGCAACGTACCTGAAAATCATTAATTTTTACAGGTCAATTTCGTTCGAATGTTTTCCATACAACGTGACATTGGCGAAGTGAATTATGCTCAAACGGCACGCTCGAAACAAGACAAAAAAAGAGCTGAATAATGACTAAAAATATATTGACTTATTATATGATTTATAGAACAGCGTATCACTGCAAACGCAATGATTGCGGGTTCGATTCCTACTCGGGGATATGTACTTAAATTATTTTCATTTCGCCGTTCTGGTAGACAAAGCGCAGCATTAATTTCCGCCACTCAACACGCAATATCTAGATAACGCTGCTGAGAAAAAAAGCGTGAAGCTACGAAAAAACCATCTTGAAACAATTTCTTTTAATACTTATAAGCAGTTTTACTATCAACGTAATATTACCAACCGGGCATCGACTCCACTACACTCACCTCTCTCCCCCACTATAGTCTTATCCCCGTGTGGTAACATATCCAAGTCACTACGTAACTGACAGCATTTGATTACTTCTTTGTATCTCTGAAGATCCATCGGTTGTCCGAATAGGATGTTCTGTCTAACCTATAAAAAAATATATATAGAATTATCATAACTAGAAAAACGATAAAACAACAACAAAAATCTGCTCCGAGCTGGCATATTTTAATTATATCTTGTTAAATTAATTACTAAGTACGTACAATTTCAGAAATATACATTTTTTTTAAATAAGATTAACGCTAAAAAATGCAAACCAGCTTAAAGGTGTAACATAGACAAAAGAACAAAAAATATAGGAATCAATCACATTAAAAAGCAAAATTATAAAGTCGTACCGAGGCCTCAAACAGCCATGGATCTTGCGCGGCGTACGACAACACTCCGTCGACGGAGAGATGTCCGCTGCTGGGAGAGACCTCTCTCAACATCGCGAGTAACAGCGTTGTCTTGCCCGAACCTACTGAACCCACTACCGTCGTTAGAGTTTCTGGTTTTATCTAAAGGAGTATATGAATAATTATATTAACACGCTTTTATTTCCTTCACTTGTATCTAATAATCTATAGTACGTTCGATGAGTCGTGGCTGCACTGAAGTAAGCTGTAGATTAAATTTTAAAATGTTTTCTTTGCTTCCCGAGCGTATAATGCAAAAAAATCGAAACCCTTACTTCAAAACGTCCACGACACATCGACTGTACTGTACAAATGGAAGCTAAATATTGCAACGCTACTTTGACCTACTTCTTGGTTTTTACTTGAATATATGGATGAAAAGAAATGCACAGTAATCGCCGGAAGTGCTAACGCCACGCTTTGTCTTCAAATGAAAATAATTTATTCCAGCAAATTGTGCTTGAACCCACAACCGTCGCGTTTACACTCTACGGCAATTAAGTTTTAGTAAAAATAAAAATTTTAAATCAATATTTTTACTTACATTTTATGAAGCACATTGAACCTAGTGTTGAGTTTACTTTTCTTTACATCCCACCAATATCAATGCAAACATTGTTTTATGGTGGCGGAACTCAACTCCGCGAGTTAGCTTACCATAGCTTCAAGATTTAAATAATACAAACACAATCATTTTATCTAGTGGAAATCGAATCCACAATCCTCAGAAAGGCACTTAAAAGTTTTAAAAATATATAGTACTAGTGGGCGCGCGCGGCTTCGCCCGCTTATTTGCACCCTTAGGAGTGAATTCCAAAAAAATCACGAAATACGTGTTCAATAAAATATTTTTAACAGTCTGAATTTAAATTTTTATAAAAATCGGTGGAGATTTAAGTTATTTTCCATACAAACTATCAACCCCTATTTCATCGCTTTAGGGTTAAAATTTTTCAAAATCTCTTCTTAGTGGATGTCCAGATTATGAAAATAAACATCTGTCCAAAATTTCCGTTTCTACGCACAGCGGTTACGGCTGTGCGTCTTACATTAGTCAGTCAGGTACAAGTCCTTTTATATATATAGATTACACTTACATTTAAGTGAATATCACTAAGTGAAGGTATTCCTATATCTTCTTCAGTTTCTGCCTTCCAATGCGCTGTATAATCCTTGAAGCTAACTAATACTGAAGGTCTTTGTGGTTCCAGGTTCGATTTTGATTTGATGTACGCTTGACTGGAAGAAATATTGGGATCTTTAAGGGAAACAAATATTTTTTTTTAGATTCTTTATTGCACAAAATTTAATACAAAAAAATGTACAATAGGCGGGCTTAACGCTAAATAGCATTTTCTACCAGCCAACCTAAGTCATGTGGGAGAATAAAATGTGTAGGTGTGCAAAAAAAAATACAACAAAAAAAAATCAATATTCAACTTACATATAAGTATATGTAATAAATACACTATAACATATGATATAATTATATACATGATATATTATAATATAATATTATGTGTATGCATATGATACACATTATAAATATATATATATATTATTATATATAATATATATACGAGTATATATATAAAATATAAACTATATACATTATATAAATATATATATAAATAAATAATAATACTGAAATAGTAGATAGATAAAAATATATAGAATATTTATTTGAAAATTCTTAAATAAAAATTCGGACGTTCCCCACATCCCGCCGGATTCTGGAAGCATTGCGTGTATTGAGTGGTGGAACTCTATGCCACGCTTTATCTTGTCACCAGAGCGAAAAAAATAAAATATATATTTGAGAATCTCATTTCCTCTATTGGGAAACAAGACTACAACCTATGGCGTTTATTATCGCAACTGTAAAATTATTTAGATGAGTGTCAGCCAACATTTTTCAAGAAAATGAGGAAAAGTTTTGAGCGTAATTCTAAATTTAGGTAAATAAAAGTATAGGGTTGTAAATCTAACTTACTTTTAAATATAGATTATTTTGCATTTGAAAAATAATGTCACATATTATTAGAATAGATCTAAATTAAATAAACTATTTCACACTTACCCATTGCCCACTTTATTCATAAGCCCAATTTCATTAATTTCATCAATCTTAACCAAATCGACGCCATCTTGGTTATTAACTTCCGGCAACAAAAGAAATTCTTGCATTCTTTTAATACTCACATACGCTTCTAGAGAATAAGTTATAGCTTGGGGTAAAACATCTATCATAGCGGTTTTCAAAATCGTATAATATGAGAAAATGACGAACACTTTGGCAGCTGTTAAATCATTTTTTAGTGAAATAAATGATATAATACTGATAAATATGGCAACTTTGGTGTTAAGTTTGCTGCATGATATCATGACCGCTCGGAGCCACGACATTTTTTTTATTACGTTCATTTCTTTCCTGGAAATTACAATTGTTTCAATGTTACCCTTTAAAAAAAAAATTGCAATATAAATATAGATATAGCTCTTAACTAAGATTTATTAAGAGCACTACGATAGTTCTGAGATTAACAACATACTCATAGTTGTAGAATTAATAGACTTTCACATGAGGGTATGTTTATATCTATACAGGGTGGAAGAGGCAGCGCTCCATTTACGGAAACAGCATATAGGGTAAAATATTTCAAACCTATACCTAAAGAAATTAATCAAGATGCCTCAACAGTTTGGACGTAGGATTTTTTTTTCATATCACGATTTTTATCCATACCTGTATTTCGTGTGACGCGATTACGTATAGATCCCAATAACATAAACACTTACTACTACAAAAATACTACTAAAGGTTAAACAACTTTGAACTTTATCGCTAATACATACGACTCGATTTCGAAATGAGGCGTGTGCGGCGGTGTTCCTTTGATAGGTTTATGTGTGCGTGCGTCATCCTTACAAATGACGTTTTGTTTTAAAATGGCAATTTTATTATTTATTTTGTTTGAAAAAAAAACTTTTTCATTTTTGGGAATTTATTTTTTTCTGAATTATATTAGGCTTTTATAGAGTAGTTAAAACTGTGGTTTCACTTAATGTGGTGCTGAAACTTCCACCCTGTATATGTATATACTTATAATTTAATCGTAACTAATCGGTGCCTGCACAGGGACGATATATAAGATTTTTTTTTATTTGGGGGCATTTAATAGCAACAGAATCCAGAACATAATGAAAAATTTTTTGTC
>JAATLQ010038032.1:0-73904 GCA_013421005.1 Heliconius erato x Heliconius himera | reverse complement strand
AGGTGTGACTGCAAAACCGACTGGTTGTGGGTTCGATCCCCACTCGAGGAGATGAAATATTTACTTAAATTTATATTTCCATTTCTTCGCTCTGGTGTCGAGGTTAAGCGCGGCGTTGAGTTCTGCCACTCAACACGCAATGCCTCCAGAATTCGGCAGAAAGTGGGGAACGGAGTGTCTTAATACTAGGTTCCCTCTGCCTACCCTGCTGTGTGCGGGATATAGCGTGAAGCTAATTTTTTATTTTTTTTTTAACTACTAATTTAGAAAAATACTAATTTAGAAAACGTATAAAAATATATAACTAACTGGTTTTTTGAAATGACACAAATAGCATACGAAGATATTTCGATATTTCTAGTAAAAATTAAATCAATATAAGTATTACCTAACATTTTTAGAGTTTCAATATAAAACAAATTGAACTTGCTGAATCGGGCAATGAGAGATTTTGTGAGACAACAACGTTTAAGCCTCTAACTATGATGGTAATTGATGTAGTAAGATCGGGCTCGTAATTGGGTGTCATTTTAGCGATGTTCTTGGATTATTTCAACAAACAGTAGTATAATCTAATTTTGGGTAAAGAGAATAGTTGAGACCAGTCGTGGCGTAGCGGCACGAAGTGTGACTGTAAAATTGACTGGTTGTGAGTTCGATCCCCACTTGAGGAGATGAAATATTTACTTAAATGTATATTTCCATTTCTTCGCTCTGGTGTCGAGGACAAGCGCGGCATTGAGTTCTGCCACTCTACACGCAATGCCTCCAGAATTCGGCAAAAAGTGGGGAACGGAGTGTCTTAACACTAGGTTCCCTCTTCCTACCCTGCAGCGTGCGGGATACAGCGTGAAGCTGATGTAATTTCATTTTAATTTAGAATAGTTTACAAGCTACAAAGCCAAACTGTAAGCCCCTATTTTGTTATCATTAGGTTTTTTGGATTGCCTCTGTATGATAGCAAACTTATAGACGAATTCACCTCAAAAATAAATTATTTAAAAAAAGAGTTAAGGAAAATCTACCAACGCGTTGGTTTCGATAAGTCTCTATTTCTAAAACATTATCCCGTATCTAAAATAAAAGGGTCTCTCAAGTGTACTTCGGCATCCTCTATCATATAGAAAAGTAGGTATTATGACCATCGTATCGGATATTTGATTATTTTGTTTAGATTTTTTATGAAATATTTATGCATCATTTAACAGAACATTTAATAAATTTGGTTTTTTAAGGTTCCGTTTCTTAAAAGTGAGTAACGGAACCCTTATAGGATCACTTTGTTGTCCGTTTGTCCGTCTGTGAAGACCATATATCTTGAAATCGCGTGGTATCAGCTGAAATTAATATCATTTTTTTAATTCTTCAGTCTTATCCAGCACACGAAGATTTAAGGTTCTTTCCTCAACGTAATCAAAAGATACGAGCATTTATGTATCGTTTTTGTTGCATTTTTTATAAAATCGCTGCTTAATTAAGACCTATATGGTACTTCCCGTGGACCTATAGCTTTGAAATAGGACACAAAATAGAAATTTACAACACAAGTAAAGAAAAAAATCTGTAAAATCAAAACAAGCTTATAATTGTAATTAATATTTGTACATAATGAGTGCCAGCATACTTAAATTTGTAAATGTTTACACAACCCCAGACATAAATGCGAGGTCGTGTGTTCGTATACCGCTCGGGAGAATAAATTATATTCAAATTTTCGCTCTGGTAACAAAGCGCAGCATAGTTCCGTCACCCAACACGGTGACAAATATAGAGTCCAGTATTAAGAACCCAATGTCTTAACACTAGGTTTCTACTGCCTGCCCTGTATGCGTGATACACCGTCAACTTAATCAATTTTAATTTTTAAGAAATATTAACGATTTCGATGATTAAATTCACCATAACTGAATATCATACCAACGAAAAGGTATACAATTCCCACGATTATCATAAAATATTTGCAAATTGAACCCCTAAAGCACATCAGTACCAAAAAACTAACTACAAAGCCAAAAAGCTACACAGAACGAAATTTACTCCATTTAATTACAGTACCAGCCAACTCTTTCCATGCAACTATAAAACTTTACCTGACCATATCTGAATATAATGCCCTGAACTAATTACTTAAACTTTGCGTAATTTACTACCCACTATGAACTAATGCATTTGCTAAGTCAACAACGGTAAATCGTTGAAGTATTTAGAATTACTATATTTCAAGTATTTTTGTTTATTTGTTTGTTCACCCTGCATTCTGCACGTAGCAGAGTAATCAGAGGGAATCCAGTGTTCCAAGCGTTCCCCAATTTCTGCCCAATTTCCGAAGCAGTCCGTGTTGAATGGCTGAACGCAATGTCGCGCTTTACCTCGGCACCAAAGCGAAGAAAATATAATATAAATATTTCATTTCAACAAGTGAGAATTGAACCCACGACCTGTCACGCTTACAGTCACATGCTTGTGTCCCTATGCCACGAGCACGACTGGTCAATAGAATTCCATGATTTAAATTGCATTTTTTTTTAAATCGGCTTCACACTGTGTCCCTCCAGCATGGGGTATGCAGACGGAATCTAGTATTAAAACACTCCGTTCTCCATTTACCGCTGAATTCTGGAGTGGTGAAACTCAACGCCCATAACTCAAAACATATAAATAAAATAGAGCAGCTTAAGCAGGTTCAACAGAATGCCAAGTAAGTAAGATGAGTGGCAGAACTCAACGCCATACATAATCGATGATGTGAAACAGAATCCTTAATGTCCCAATACCAAAAATATAATAAACTACTAAAAAGATCATCCGATTACATTATTATACAGCGCTAAACGCTGTAATCATATCTCCGTCCCATCTTTCCCAATTTGCCAGAAAATGGCGATCGTGCGGGAACTATTCTAACGAAATGGTCGAGATGATATCGTTCCCTCATCATTAATTCAGAATGTATCACAACTTTCCTCTTTCACTCTGTTGGGGTTCGTTTAATTTAATAATTGTATATTATTTTATGTATGAGACTATATTGGCAGTGTTTTTATCGTCTCGAAAGTAACAGGTTCTAATTTTAATTCCAATTTTTTTTATTTGATTTGGAGTTACATAAGATATAATTTGAAACAACTATATTTGACCTTAAGGTTAGGGAGTAGTAACTAATAAAGTCAAACTTTAACCTTTTTCAGTTATAAGTTTTATTATTTTTTTAATTATAACAATTTAAGAATTTAAAACTTTGTCATCTTTAAGAAGTGAAAAAGCGGTAGTATTAGTAATTCCTTTATAGATTGCTTAAAAAATAAAGAAGACATTTAGGAGAGCAGTAAGAGTGGAAGAGGATAACGGAAACATTTGTATAAATATATAGTTTAGTTAGTAGTAAATTCATTATAAGAATTCTGACATTTAAAAAAAACAGCTACACACACCTTTTCCCGTATAGCAGTGTAGACAGAATGAAACTAGTACTAAGACTCTTTGTGCCCCACCTTTCGCCTAATTCTCGAGACATTTGTAGCGAAGTTCAACGCCGCGCTTCGTCTTTTTACCTAAGCGGATATATACCCATATCAAACTCAGAACCGTAATGCTTACAGACAGACACTCCACAATAAATCTGAGCCACGACGAGCTATAAATAGTAGTGGAACTGATACTGTTTTTAATATAAATAAGGAAAAATTTAATTTTCAACACTGTATACATATTTCAAAAAAATAATCATATTTTTATGTAAACTAATTAAATTACGCAAACACGTGATTTTATAAACCGTTTATTTATTTAACATTTACGATCGCATTTAAAATTAATTAGCTACGCTTGATATTTAAGCTTTGAAATATATTTTCTGGTTTTTCCTTTTCTTTAGCTTCGCGCTGTATCAAGCACATAGCAGGGTAGGCAAAGGGAACGTGGGAACCTACTATTCAGATACTCCATCAGGACAGAGCTGGGTAGATGGAGAACACTTAATATTATGATGCTCCGTTTTCCACTTTATAATCAATTTTCGATACACTTAGTATAGAGTAGCGAAACTCAACGCCGTTAACAACATATGATTCTAGAGCAAGCAAATGAAATAGCTCATTCGTTCGAGAAGAAATTGAACCCACAACCATCGCATTTACTGTCAGACGTTAGCCCACAGCGCTATTATAGCGTCAATATATATTTTTTTCTTCCTTTTTTTCTCATATTCACATTATATCGAGGAAGTAAACAAAATGAATGCACACGATGGTATTTCGCCTATAATATCGGCGTTCTTTAATTTCCTGTGCAGGAAAACGTAATAAATAGCTATTATCTTAGCATCGAGCCACCCTTTGCCATATGGTCGGAGTTTTGCTCTCAAAATTGGTTTTTTGTAGGTTACTGCTGATTTATCTTCTATGGAATAAGAGTTTTTAACAATATATTGTGTTAAAGAAATATTTAGTTTTATGATTATTTTTATTTACTTTAATTTTATGGAGTATAAGCGTGAAAATGCATCAGGTTGTGAGTTCGATTTCGGGATTATGACATTTTTAATAATTATGAGTAGATGTTCCTCCAATTTAATTAAAAGTTACGCCACGAAACACGCAATTCTGCAATTCTTCTAGAATTTGGTGAAAAGGTGGAGCGAAAGTGTCTTTATGAGAACGGAGTATCTTAACACTAGGATCTCAGGTTGTGTAGCGCAAAGTTAAAAAAAACGAACTTAAAGATATATTTATCAATTTGCGTTAAGTAGATAGAGAATAATATAAAAGGAACAGATAGTTACAGCTTTACACTTTTTCTCGCATAGCAGGGTATGCAAAGGAAAACTAATGTTAAGACAGGAGTGTCTTAACACTAGTTTTCCTTCGCATAACTTTCTCGCTATTCACCCATTATTTCGAGGCAGGCAGCACACATGCTGAGTGTTGGCAATAAACGCTAGGATTTGCCTATCAAAACAAAGAAAAAAAAACAAATCAAATATAAATAATAATTATTTATTTTAGAAAACGTATAAAAAAATTAATACATAGGGACTTGAACACACCCGTCTTGGTAAGTTTCCAAGCTCTCTGACCACTAAGCAGTACCTTCTCATCAATGTGCATCGAAATTTTTATACGCTTGTTACAACTTATTTATGTTATTAGCATCTCTTTAAGGAGCTTTTTACAAATTTTCACTAACCAAAGATAATTATTTACGTATAATTATCATTTGGCAGTAGAAAATAGATTGCTATTTATTAAAAAAAAATGTACTTAAGGGGTTATTGTGTCCAATTTTTTTTCGTTTTCTAAAATAACACTTAAAATAAATTAAAAATATGTAACCATTTCCCGATTGAGGATCGAACCCATTACTGTCATTTCGACACTGACCCACTGCGAATGAAAATTATTAGTTGCTACGTTCTAAATGAGCAATATTATGCATAGATATCTGCAAAATTTATTTAAATAAACGTATTTAAATAAATTGGCAGGCTTACCCTTCTTATAATATACTAACGACTCTCACACGGCTTCGCCCACTCAAACTTATTGTTTTATTATAGCAAAATTTTACAAAATCTTTACAAAACTTGTAGCCTATCTATGATTTACTTTTATGTCTGTATCCGTTCATCTGTTAGTTTTTGAGTAAAAGTGGAACAAACATACCTCACAAACCTTCACATTTATAATATTAATAGGATAAAACAAAACACGTCAAACTTTTTTGTCGTAGTTTCACACAAAAACAAAAAAAGTTTAGAAACTTAACAATTTACAGCTAGAACGCTCAAAGGAAATCCGAGTAGCATTTGAATGATAAATGCCATCTCAATCTAAAGTTTGCGACTTGCCGATTGCTCCATTTATCCTCTTCTAACAAGTTTGTTACAATTGCTATGGTTTTTTTGTTTTTTCATATAAATTGCATGAAATTTTTCTTGTTTTTATGTCATGTAATGTAATGTGATATGCAGCTAAAGTTACGGAATATGTATGTGAAAGTCGATTTTTCATAACTTGAAAATTTGGATTATTTTAGATGTTCGTTAGACGTCTTAGTGTGGAGGTATGTAGGTTCGATTCTGGCTCGGGGGTATGAAATATTATATGTTTTCTTCTGGCTCTGGTAATGAGGCAAATCGGAGTGTTGAGTGCTGCCTCTCAGCATGAAATGCCTGAAGAATTCGATGGAAAGTGGGAAACAAAGTATCTTAATACTATGTAGGTACTTACTTCTTCGGGTAGACAGAGGGAACTTGGGAACCTAATGTTACGACATTCTTTTCATATTGCAAGCATAAATATTTTATTCCCCCGACTGAAATTGAACTCAAAACCGTCACGGTTACAGTTTTCACCTTGGCGGCCACAATAAAAATAAGAAGCTGAAAAAAATTATGTTGTGATTACATCTTCTTATGTAATATTTTTTCCTATATAATAATATCATATCTTTAAAACCTAACCGAGACAGTAAAAGGTAAGATTTTACGATCGTTTTGAATAAAAATTTTCTTTGCCGCATAGAGGTTGTAGACAAAAGACAAAGTAGTATCACTTGAGGCCACTTTGCGGATGCGGGCTTTGAGACGACACTTGAAAAATGACACCATAATTTTGAAATTTAATATACTAGTCTTTCTGTGAAGAAAATAAACCAAAGATAATATGTAAATAATTAGTTAAACATTGCATTTTATACATTATTTATACATTAGTATATTTTTTTTATAGAGGTTAGCCATGGTGCAGGAGCACAAATGTGTGATTGTAAACGCGACTAGTTGTGGGTTCGATTCCCACTCGAGGAATTTAAATATTGAAATTAAATTTATATTTACATTTTTCTCATTGGTGTGGAGGAAAAGCGTGACGTTGAGTTCCACCACTTCACACGCTATCTCTCTAGAATTTGCCGGAAAATTGAGAACTTCTACCGGCTGTGAAAAATACAGCGTAAAGCAAAAAAAATGTTTTAGAGGTAATTTGTTACAATACAAAAAAAGAAGTAAATTAATTCTGGACATATATACGTAAGTTATTTGTATACAAGTTAATAATACTTATAAAAATTATGAAATTCTTCAAAAGTCCGGATATTAAAATTGTTTCCCTTTATTTTCGTTTATATCATGATCTTTAACTTAAAAAATTCACTTAATAATATTGCCGAAAATCAAAAACTATGGTATCACTACACGTGCTATAATACTTAGAGCACTCTCTACGTTATATTTGTTTTATATTATTCGGAACAGATACCGCGAGTGTTCTCGACAAACGTATGAACTTGTATGGTTCATTCACTTTTTATATATAAAAAATACTTAAATCAAATCAAATCAGCTTCACGCTGTATCCCGCACACAGCAGGGTAGGCAGAGGGAACCTAGTGTTAAGACACTCCGTTCCCCACTTTTTGTCGAATTCTGGAGGCATTGTGTGTTGAGTGACAGAATTCAATGCCGCGCTTTGCCTCAACACCAGAGCGAAGAAATGGAAATATAAATTTAAATCAATATTTCATATCGATTGGTGATCGAACCCACAACCAGTTAGTTTTACAGTCACACTTTGTGCCCTGCGCCACGACTGGCTTCGTAAAATACCTAAAATATGATTAAAAATACTTAAAATATAATTAGCAAATGGATATACATTAATAATATCGATATGTTAATTATCATATCAAAAACTAGGCTGCAACTAAACTGTAATTGCGGTGGTTGTGGGTTCAATACAATTGAGGTCATGATTATATAAAAAATAAATTTCATTTTCCGACTGTAATAATTTAAAGCACAACGTTCCCGATGCAACACAATATCTTAATTTCCAATATAAATTAAAAGAAAAATTATAATTGAACTGAATGGGCCAAAATAGTACACAAAATATCATGAGTTCAATCTAGTTTATATATATAATTTATGTAGACACTTATTATAAATGTATAGTTTCACGATTTATCATGTGTATAGACCCAGTGTCAAGACATTTCGCTTACCACTTCCCGTTCGAATTCGAGCGAAGAATGAAAATATTTTTTTATTACGTTTCTAATCAATATATATAAACTTCAAAAATGTATATTCGGCTTAAAGCAACACCAATCTAAAACAAATAAAAATTTCACCATAAATTACATTCTTCTTTTTCTATTTCACCTCTTCCTATTGCATTAGATAAATCTTTCCTACACAGCCAATAGATCTTAAATCTAGAAAGATATAAAACGAGTTAAACAACTTAAACAAAGGGAATCGGAAAAGAAAACGTTCCCATAGGTATTAATTCTAAAATAAATAATGTCCATCTTAGAAACAATTACTTTCGTTCGTTTCAAATAAAAGCTGCACAAATAAAATAAATGTTACAAATACAGTTTATTTTATTTATCAGAAACGTAGAGGCCGGTGAGGCCAGTCGTAGCGCAGAGGCACAAGCGTGCGACTGTAAATGAAACAAACAGGCTGTCGGTTCGATTCTCACTCGAGAAAATTTAATATTTAACATTTTCATTTCCTCGGCCTGGTAACGAGGCGAAGCGCGGCGTTGAGTTCCACCACGCAATAATAGCTCTTGAAAAATAGGCGGTGCGTGAGGAACAGAGTGTCTTAGATTCCCGATAAGTTCCTTTGGCCTACCCCACTACCATCAACATTATACGAAAGATCCAACGTAAAGACAAATTAATTTAAACTTCTTTTTAGTAAAAAGAAGTATTGATTTTAATAAGAAATAAGTAAATATTGGGATGACACAACAAAACTGTTACATATAGTATTATGTAAGTATCTTTTATACCTTTAAAAAGAATATTCTTCTCGTTGATTGATCGATGAATAATATCATAAAGACAGTCATAGAAAAGTGAACGTGTAGATATGGTGAAAATAAATAATTTATATACGTTTATGCCTATTTTGCTATGTGCAAGATACAGCGTGAAACTAAAAAAAATACTTAAAATTACTTGCAATAAAGATACGGAATAGAAGTCACGAAGAGCAGCTTTAAATCTTGCTACGTTTACAATACAAATACTTTTTTCCTGCTACTAGGATTCTTATTTACTTGTTGTATTTTTTTTTGTTTATTTTTAATTTCCATTAAGATACTTCCGTTCCCCACTTTCCGCCGACTGGTGGCATTGTGTGTTAAGTGGTGAAACTTAACGCTGCGCTTTATTTCGCCATCAGAGCGACGAAATAAAAAAAAACTTAACTTAGCTTCACGCTATATCCCTAGCGGAGTAGTCGGAGAGCAAGGAGCGCCAAACGCTACGGTCTCTATATCATCAACCTCTTCATACATTCCTGATGCTTTTCATGTGACCTTCCTCCAGTATCTTTTTCGATCAGGTAAGCTGACTCCGCATATCCTAAGAATAGATCACATCTCCACGGCATTCATCTTTCTCTCATTCTTCTTCTGTAATACCCAAGTTTCGCTGCAGTATATCAGCGCCGGTACCAGTGTACGACCAAACGTGCAGCTGTGCTGACTGACACCAGTGAAGGTAAGGCTCCATTAACCTTGTTACCGGCAGCAATACGCCTTTCCACATCCATCTCTACTAAACATACTTCCCAAATATACCACTTCATTCACTTGTTCTAATTTCTTACCATTTGCACTGACCTTGTATCCCGTCCTTTCTTCATTTTTTTCAAATATCAGAACCTTTATTAATAACTATATATTAATTAATAATTATACATCAAATAAAATAAAGCGGAGAATGGAGTGTTTGACATTAGGTTCTCTTCTCTGACTCTGCTATATGCGGTTTAAGCGTGAAGCGGATTATAAAGTAACTCGATCTAAACCCTTAAGGCTCTATTTACTTAACACAAAAAAGGGCCTAAAGCCTCTTTTGGGGAGTGACAGAAAATAGCACTTCACGTTAAAATAACTTACTTAAATTAAATATTTTCACAGAATCAAGAATTTTAGTAAGTATCAAACCCAGATTTAAATATCAAAGGCTAAATTAGTAAAAGCCAACCTAATTTAATTTGTAAATTTTTAAATTAATGTAAGCCTTTTCGAGAACGTTTGAAAATGATATAAGTTAACTGCCTAGTAAAAAAATGTGATTGTGCTATGTTATGATTGTATGCAGGTTCGATTATCACTTAGGGTTTTTTTTTATTTATTCGAGCTTCACATTTTATGTAACATATAGCAGAGTATCTAGGTGTGGAGACATTACACTTTCTACCTGTGAGAATTTGTGTCAAGTGGGAAAAGTCACCGCCATCCTCTGTCGCACGAAAAAATGACACATTTTCTTGAATAGAATTCCTTTACAGTGAGACTTTATTCTACTATGTCTGAACGGCATTTCAATTTAAACACTCTGACGAAAAGTTTTAGTAGACAGAGTGCCTTACCACTAGGTTCTCAGGTTTTATCTGCCCATTCTGCTGTGTGGTACACCACGAAGCTGAATTAATAACTTATTATATACTTTATTTGGAACTAATCTGGTAATTTAAATAATTTATTTATCGAAGATTATATTGAAATGTATATATGAAATTTACTTATGTATGATAATCTCTTAGCCAATATTATTACCTGTATAAAATACTATTTATTCATACAAAAACCTAAGACAGATTTTTTCAGGACACTCAGAATATATGATGATAATATTTATAATATATGTTATTACAGCATATTTATAGCCATAATAATAAAATAAAACCCACAGAATCTATTCACTAAAGTAATATATCTCTAACCCACGAAAATATTCTACGCCTTGTTAGTCTTTATGAAAAATAGAAGTACAACTACAAAGGTTTCCATGCCACAAGCTTATAGCGATTTATATTAAACTTTATGTTCTTGCATTTCTTCACTTTTTTTCTACTTGCACGTAGAGACTGACAAGTATTTTTAACCTTTGTGGTGCCATTTTAATTTGGTCCATTTCTGAGCAACTGTGAGAAAATGACATAAGTCTTAAATTAGCAAATAGTACCTAATTTAGATTGAAGTTTCACATAGGACAACTACTCGTTTGAGTAGCATCCTTTTAAAGTCTACCTATCACTTAAAATCGTAAAATGAATTAATTTAAAAAAAAGTCGGTCTCAGTCGGTGCTATAACACTTGATGCTATGGCACTTGTGGAATGTGGTTTTCTAGTAATCTGTAATGAATTCCTGTATTCAGATCTTGACTTCATTATCAGATCATATATTATATTGTCGCCTAAGCTACGCATAACTGTAAGCCACGTTCGTTTAATATAATTTACAAGCCATCTTTGTCAATAAGTTGATGATTGATATTTGAAATAAAAATTTATATCATTTAGTGTAATACCATACTAACAAAAAAAAAATAAAAATATAAATAATCCTTGTTACTAAGCAGACTATTTAATAAAAATATGTTCTAACAAAATTACATTATATATTAATAAAATAAACAGTTAATCATTTAGCCTATTATCGTAATCACTTATGTAATCTAAAATAGTCAAATCTCTTATGCCTTGACACCCTACCTTATATGTGGGCGTCGTATCAATCATTCTTGCAGGTGACAATACCGACAAAGGATCCACATAGGCACCGAAATTGTCAATTGGGGCACTGTCATTTTCGTAAGAATTTTTTTCTCTCTCCATATAATCAATTACATTGAAGATCTTATTAGATTTTGTCATCGAATTTTTTGATGCATGTATGTGGTAAGGTGTTAGTATCCTGACTTATTGATATTGGGAATTAATCATTTTTGAGAGCTTCTTTGAAGTGAAAAGTTATCGTTATTATAGATATTTTCTAATAAGACTCTCTTTCTGTACGGAGAAGTGGGAATTATAGGACAAACATGGCTATATATAAATCAAAATTAAATCAGCTTCACGCTGTATCCCGCACACTGCAGGGTAGGCAGAGGGAACCTAGTGTTAAAACACTCCGTTCCCCACTTTCTGCCGAATTCTGGAGGCATTCCGTGTTGAATGGCAGAACTCAACGCCCCGCTTGTCCTAGACACCAGAGCGAAGAAATGGAAATATCAATTTAAGTAAATATTTCATCTCCTCGAGTGGGGATCGAACCCACAACCAGTCGATTTTACAGTCACACTTTGTGCCACTGCGCTGTATATAGATGTTAAAAAATATTTAGCTGGTGCTTTTAATTTATATTAGTCATTAAAATAGAGATCAGTCGTGGCGTAGTAGCATAGGCGTATGACTGTAAACGCGACAGGTACAATCTCCATTTAAAAAAAATATTAATTATTAATGTATGTTGACGAAAAGCACGGTTTTCAGTTCACCATTCAACACGCAATTGCTCTAGAATTTGGGGCAAAATGGGGAACGGAGTGTCTTAACACTAGGCAGTAGGCAGAGCCTACTCTGCTATGTGCGGGATACAGCGTGAAGCTAAAAAAAGAAAATATTATTATTATAATACACAAGGAAAAATTAAAATATGGTCTACCATGATGCTCTATGAGTAAATATTACAAAATTATACGTAACTCATTATGACTTTAAAGTTAAAATAAAGGGAAGTTATCAAAATTTCATGTTTGTTCAGCTTATTTGGTAGAATTCAAAATTTCTACGAACTGAGATAGCACCTCCCCCTAAAATATACTATGTGTTTACACATATGTCTAATGTTTTTTTAGGATGAATCTAGTTTTAACAGAAAATTTAATTTAATAGTAATTCGAAAGTTTCGTTAGAACTGTTATACCCTAATCAGAACATAATGTTACTAAGCAATTTTTAAAGGCCAGTCGTGGCGCAAAGGCACATGCGATTGCGCGACAGGTTGTGAGTTTGATCCCCTCTGGATTAGGTTCCCAGGTTTCTTCACCCTTCAGCCTAACTGCCTGCTACGTATGGGGTAAAGCGTGAAGCAAAAAAAAATATACATAATAATTACTACTAAACTCTTTTTAATAATTAAAAACACGTTTCACACTGTCAGTATCAATCTGTCAATTTAAAGTAAATTGTATACGATGTAAGTTTTAAAAAGCCAAAAAAAATACTATTGAAAATGCATAAAAATAAGCAATTTTACAAGAAAAATTAATGAGACGCGGCAATGGGGCTGACGGGGAGCAAAGTTATGATCGCCCGTCGGAAAATCGATGAAGCAACAAGTAACTCCAGGTATATATGTATATTTATTATATTTTTGTATTAATATATATGATAGAGAGAAAATAGTGATTTAAAACTCTGATCATTACTGCTAACCTGCGGAACTTAACGCAGCATTTTTCTTTCCAATGCATATATTTTTTTTGTTAAATAGAAACGTTCTTCAATATAAGAATTTAATTGTTTTCGCTTGCGTTACAATGGAGTCATTATTTTGAATGTATTTTATAATATTTATCGACATTATATTTTCTATATAATCAAAATTATCTATAAAATGTCATAAATCTATTTTTCAGCAGGAAAGAAAAGTTCAACTCCTTATCCTTTTTCTTTTATCATAAGATTTCCTATTTGTTTTTAATGGCGGAACTTAACGCTGTATTTTTTTTTGCCAAAACGCGGAAATGCAACAGACCATTCCCTTGAAGCAGAATCTTTATATTTTAAGTAGTTTTTGTTAATTTTATATACAATAATTTTATTTTTATTTACAGCTTGTCCAATCTTCGATATGTAATCAATACAGATAAGTCCAAGTGGAAAGTGTTCAGGAAACGAGAGTAAGTTACTGTTATATTTGTTTATATTATTAATAGTTTTTTTTTCTTCACGTGATATATTATTATAAGATAAATAGATTATCTAACACAATAATATTTTTTCAAATCAAACTACTAGGCCAGTCGTGGCGCAGGGGCACAAAGTGTGCCTGAAAATCGACTGATTGTGGGTTCGATCCTCACTCGAGGAGATGAAATATTTATTTACATTTATATTTTCATTTCTTCGCTCAGGTGTCGAGGCAAAGCGCGGCGTTGAGTTCCACAACTCAACACGCAATGCCTCCAGAACTTGGCGAAAAGAGGGGGACCGAGTGTCTTAACACTAGGTTCCCTCTGCCTACCCTGCCGTGTGCGAAATACAGCGTGAAGCTGATTTTATATAGCTATATATACCTATATATGAACACACCTACACGAAACTCCATCTAAATTGACAACTCCCTCCACTGTTAATACCACAAAAACTATTAGACTACGAGACAGATGTCTTTTACGAGGACTAACACAAAGTTATCTCTAATAACAGACGACATATTGCATACCCAAGTTCAATACAGTAGAATATTCTAGTAATGTCTAGTATTTTCTAGAAATATAATAATATAGAATGTTTAATCTATATATTTGTATATAGAAATAAAATTGAGGTGTCTATCTGTGGTTATTTACAAAATAATTTTGGTTTTTCAAGTACATACGATAGGTTACGCGATCAAACGACGTTAACATTTTTTTATATATATATTTGTCTGGACTAATCTCCAGAAAACCTGAACCCAATTTTATGAGGTTTTCATTAGAAGATAGAGGAGCAATAAGAGCAATATGCTTTTTATACCAGAATTCCAGCGGTATTGGGACTTTTAATGTGAAACGAGGACGAAGCGGGTGCGTCGCTAGTATAAAATATAACAACGCCATATCCAATTAATTAACAACACGCTTATAATGCTCCAGTATTGAAGGAAAAATATCAGAATTTTTCTTTGAATAGGTTTTTTTCTGGAAACATTGTGTGTTGGATATTAAAACTCGATATTATGGTTTAATTTCTCTGAGAAAATGTTATTTTTAATATAGATAATATTATTATCTGAAATTGATCTGATCTGATATAAAAATCTGATTGTGATTACGATGGTTGTAAGTTGCACTTCTTCTCGAGTGAGTGAAATATTTAATTTCTCCGCTATGCACGAAGCGCGGCGTTGAGTTTCACCATTTAATACGTACATGCTTTCTCGAGTCCAGGTGGAAAGCGGTTAATGGAGTGCTGCTGTGACACTAAGCTTGTCCCTTAAGACCTTTGTCCACCTACTGTGTACTCGTATCTTTATTAGCGTCAAACCATTTTAAATATTTATTATTAAATAAAAAAAATTAAATCAGCTTTACGCTGTACCCCGCATACAGCAGAGTAGAGAGAAGGAACCTAGTGTTAGAAACACCGTTCCCCACTTTTCGCCGAGTTCAGGAGGCATTGCGTGTCGAGGGGAGGAACTTAACTCGACACCAGAGCGAAGAAATGAAAATAGAAATATAAGTTAGTATTTTATCTCCTCGAGTGGTGATCGAACCCACAGCCATTCGATTTTACAGTCACACTCTGTACCCCTGCACAACGACTGGCCTTACTATATATATATAAACAAATTATAAAAAATCTTTACATTAAATGTATCATATTGTTATTCTATTTTTTTCGTTCTATAGTTTTTGTGTGAAAGATGGACAAACATCTATCCTCACAAACTTTCACATTTATAACATCATTTAAAACATTTAAAAACGTATAAAATTCAAAGTAGGACTGGAACCCGCGCCTTTTGGAAGCCGTCCAAACGCTCGTCGCCAATTAACCCATGCGGTTTTTATCTTGGCTGCTTCGAAATTCTTATACGCTAGCAATAACGCGGCTTTGAGTCCCTCTAAATAATATTTTTTATACTTTTCTAAATATTATTTTTGGTCAACTTTATAGGTTTGTAGTTCACGCCATTTTAAATCGTATTTTTTAAGGCTTTTCACTGTATATCGCTTACTACTAGGTTCCCTCAACTTACTCTCCAGAGTAAGTGGAGGGAACCTAGTTTTAAGACACTTCACCTAAGCAATTCCAAAATTACGAAACATCTCTTTTCTTATTCGGGTGAAACAATTATGTTTATTCCTTAGCTCTGGTAGCAAGACAAAGCTAACGGTGAATTTTACTACACAATTGAACCCACAACCGTCGCTACAAGCCTCTAATTTTTTAATAATAGGTACTTTGACCAATCATAGTAAAAGAAAAATTTAAATATGCTACTCCACGTCGGTTTAGTCAAATTCCTTCCAAATTTCAAATATTATACATAGTAATGATAACTTTAAAATGCACAGCAAAGTTCCCCTAAGAGCCCTCATATGTACCGCGAAATTAAGTGCGACGCGTAATGCAGATATAAAACTGCAACTTGTTTTTGAAGACACACAGGCTTACGAAAATATGGCTTGACTTAGAATATTTGGATATAAGTTTGTTTTTTTTAAATATTTGCTTGGGAACGGAGTGTCTTAACATACTAGGTTCCCTCTGCCTACTCTGCTATATGCGGGATACAGCGTGAATAAAGTGAAGCGGGATACGTCGTATACGTTTGTTTATACGTTTTTGTTTTACACCCTTAAAAGAAATAAACGCTAAGTTCTTTAATTTTCACGATTATTACACATTTAAAAAAAAACTATTTTAATCGGATTAGTCGCGTATATTTAAGATTATACATTTTTGGGAACCCGACGTTTCGAACACTTTGCAGTAGTCCGTGGTCACGCGTAGACTGAGGTGGCATTCGTCTGTCAGTTGACATAATTATTATATTAAACTAAAATAAAAACTAGTCAAAAAATATGATATTCTCCACTTTACTATTACAAATATACGAAATCCTTCGACTCGATTATATACGTACATATATCAGAAGACAGAAAAAATCTTATGTTAAGGCTTCGAGAAATTATTTTCAATTAATACATATTCTGTCACTCGAAACACATTGTCACTAAAGTGCTAGTGCCCTCTGCCTACCCTGCTACACGCGGTATAGAGCGTGAAGCTAAAATATTTATTATTTACAAGAGTGACTCACTTCTCTTTCTCTATATTCTCTTATATTAATGAGGTCATTCATTAATACTAATATGTTAGAACAGATAAATTACTGAATTAGAACACAGGCTAAACCACGATAACCCCAAAGCTAATGAACCGAGACTGCTGACGCGATTCCTTTAGAAACTATATTTTCACCACGAGCACGTATAAATTTTACTAATGCTTAGATTTTTTTTCGTATACGAATTTTGTTATGAATTTTGTTTGTGTTTCATTTAAATGTGCGTATTTTGTCTATATCTGACTAGTCGTCGCCCGTAACTTTAAAATGTAATATGAAATCTATCTATTTTATCAGTTTCCATAGTAATTTTGGGTAGTTCTCTCATAGACAAACACATAGACAAACAGACCAACAGATTGTTTTCAAACAAATCTTCGTTTTGAGTTCTATTACATTATATATTAAATAATAATAAATAAAATAAACCAGCTTACGCTCGCTCAGCCACGCTCTATCCCACATGCACCCTGCTGCAGAGGGAACCTAGTGTTAAGATACTTTGTTCCCCAATTTCCGTCGAAAAGAAGCATTGCGTGTTGAGTGGCGGAACTAAATGCCGGGCTTTTTGCCTTGGTGCCAAAGCTAAGAAATTGAAGTATCAAAAAAATATAAATTCAATCTCTCGAGGTAAGATCGAACGAACAAGACATACAGACACAGAGTCTAACTAAAAACGCGATGGTTGTGTATTCAATTTCTATTCGAGAAAATAATTATTCTCTTGTTCAGGGACAAGGACAAGATGTGGCGTTGATATCTGCCTTTTAACACGCAATGTCCCAAAAATTTGGGGCAAAAAACCACCTGTATATAATAACCAAGATACAGCGTGAAGCTAAAAAAAAACAGTGTAATTTAGGTTCAAATTGACAAATTTCATAATTCGCAGGGTCGCCCCCATCCCCGCCTACCCCGCGTCTCTAAAGCCTGTCAAAGGGTGTCCGTGCGGCAATAACGGGCCGTGCAAACAAAAAATCACACCCAGAGGAGTGACTATACATTATCCCCAAAAGTTTGTATGAATGTTGTACTAGCCACGTTACCGCGGCTTCGCCCGCTTATACTTATTGTTTTATTATTACTTTTTTAAATATTTTCATTTTAAAAAGCTGCTTTTGTGCGTAATAGAATTTGAGTCTAATAAGTTGTAGCAAGTTTAGTAAAGTTACGAAAATATAATAAATATATAAATTTTTAAAATAATTAATATAATTAAGTTAAAAAATATTTACAGAAAACACAGATTTGGAAAGTTTGTTTCCAGCAAGGGCTTTCTACCAGCTAAGAAAGAAACAGTATATCGTGCTAGGTAATAAAAAAAAAAAATACATATTTTCCATACAAAATAATCGATCATGGTGTATGTACGTATATGCCAGAATTTATATTTGTATCCAAAGATACTATTATATTTTTTTACTAGTCTTGATGTGCAACTTCGTTTGCGTGGATTCCCACATTTTCTCTGTTCCGGAGGAATTTCAATAAACCCCCTTGTAGTGTTCTCCTATACTCCTCGGGAGCTTATAACTAATGTCAGCGTTTAACGCCACGCAGCTCCAGCTGTGCATTATCTGGCAGTCAACCAGTAACGGATGAAATTACATGCAGATTTTTGGACAGGATCTAATAATGTCTTTATACAATGTAAAAAATGGAGTAATTTATCACTAACACCTTTCTAAGTCAATATTATTATATATAGAAATTTCTAAAATATAATTTCATAATTTCAACATAAACTAGCTTCCACAAGACTTAGAAACCAAATTAATTTCTCTGTTCCAGCCCAAAAGTAAAGGTGATACGACAAAGGAAGTTTCCCTGGGGATAGACAACGGTTCACCCGCACTGGTTGTAACTTGGCGTCTGTTAGTTTATTAGGTAATCGTTTATATGTAAATTTATATAGCATTATGTTAAAGGTTGAGGCCGTCCTGGCGCAGGGGGGCGAGCGTGTGACTGTAAAGGCGTGGGTTTACGATTCAATTTCCACTCGGGAGAATGAAATATTTAATATGTTTATTTTTATTTTCTCGCTCTTGGTACTGAGGCAAAGTTCCAACGAAGCAAGGTCTAGAGAATTTGGTGGAAAGCGAGGGACGGAAATGTTTTAGTGGGAGTGGAATGTCTTAGTAAGTTCCCAGGTTCCCTCTGCCTATCCCGCAATGTGTAGTATACAGCGTACAGATAAAAAACATTTTTTTAATAAAGATAGACCGAGGCCGTCATGGCGCAGTTCTACAGCGTCTGTTTGTAAACACGATGGTTGTGGATTCGATTCCCATTTGGGGCAATGAATAATTTTCATTGCTTCGCAACAAGGCAAAACAAAACAAAATGTTTAAAAAATTGGGCGGTGACTGGGGAACGGAATGTCTTAACACTAGGTTCCCTCAGGAACAGTCACTAGGTTCCCTCCACCTACACGTGGAATACAGCGTGAATTTATATACCATATTTTAATTTTAGTCTCAAAATATACATGTAATTCTATAATACACTTCTTGCTTTCCCCTTTCAGAACAATTCGGCAAGTAGCTCACCTGAGATTAGACAAGGCTTCCATACTTCACTTTGTAACTGCTATCCCTGTGATTATAAAGGTGGAAGTGCTTTCGTAACTTCCATTTACTTTATATGTACGTTATATAGAAAGTTTGTTTTATATAGTAGTTATTTTATATATGTGTTTTTTTTAAATTGATTGTAGTACGATTTTTTTTTATATTTATTAAAATTGTTATAGTGAAATAATATATAAACATGCATGCTGATTTCTTATTTTTTCTTATAATTAATCTGGAAACGTGATGGTTGCGAGGTCAAAATATACGAAAGGAACCTGGTGTTAAGGAAGGAAGTGGTTAAGGAAGTGTTAAGACATCTCGCTCACACTAAGAAATTTCCGTTCCCTAATTTCGACCGAATTCTCGAGGGATTGCGTGTTGAGTGGCGGAACTCGACTCTCTTTGCTTCGCTTCCATTCCTCCAAATGTGAATCGAACCTACAACCGTTTCATTTACAGTCGCCAGTGCAACTGCGCTACGACGACCTCATGCATCAAGCATATGATGTCTCAAAGAAAATAGTGTCTTGATATTTTTTCTCAAGATGAGAGGCCGAAAATAAATCAATATTATCGATAAGTATATGATATAAAAGATGCTAGAAACTGAAGTGACTTCTAGTGATGGTGGTGAAATTTATTTATGGTATTTCTAGACAAAATAAAGCATATCAATTTAAATACAGGGAAATTTAATGAAAAAGAGTCGTGGGCGGCGGTGATCGTTTATCAGATGACCCAAACTTTCGATTTTCTTATTTTGTCTGTAAAAAATACTTGAAAAATTGCCATTGAAAATTGCCATTCTATCTTACCAATATTATATATGTGAAGGTTTGCGACGATGAATGTTTGTTACACTTTCACGCAGAAATTATTGAGCATAATTAGATAAAACTTTGCAGGAATATAACTTAAGCAGCAGAGTACAACCACAAAGTTTACAATTTACGTAAAGATTTTATATAATTTGGCTATAATATATCTATATATTAAATTTAAGTGAGCGACGTGTGGATCACTACTTAAGAATATTTCCCAAAATAACCATTTACTCATATATTATTCTAAAACAAAGGCATAGTGTTATATCACTAAGTTCACCCGCAAAGGGGTTGCTTGTATAACAAACTCTTACAGTTAGTTGGACTTGAGCGCTTCTCAAACTTCCTCAATAGCGGGCAAGTGCAAGTGCACGTCTCTAGCGAATTGTTACACATATTGGGTCAATTGATTCTTAACTGAGCTATTGTTCTTACATTAGTCCGTATGTATATACTTTTTTTACGTGAGAGAACATCGTGTTGAGAACATATCTCATTAAGACACATACGTTCTCCATTTTTCACCAAAGTTTTTAGGCATTGAATGGCGTAATTCAACGCTTTGTCTAGTTACCAAAGCCAGAAAATAAACATATTAAATATTTATTTACTTCGTGCGGGAATCGAACCCACAACCATCGCATTTACAGTCATATGGGACTGCCCTTGCTCCAGGACAGCCTCTTTTAGAATGTATTACATTACACATATATTCTAAAAATATACATACATTCTAAAAGAGGCTCATATATGCTCTAAAAAAAGATATAAAATAAAATTATAGTGGCGCAATTATTAACTGTTGTGTGTTGAATGATTATGAATTATTAATTTGAAAAATTTATCTTCTACAAAAATTCCATCAAAACCATTTCATTACTAGTGACAAAGTACAATAAACATTTTTTATTGGTAAATTATAATACTTATATTTCATAACTTTTGTGATATAACAACGGTTATGAAAACATATGTATATATACATGTTGTGTTACAACAAGAGGAAGAATTGAAACATAATAATAAAATTTTAAATTTTATATATTAAGCTATGCAATATAGATATTTTCAAATCCCACTACGCTTTCACCATCCCACCGTCGAATACCAGTCATACGTGTAACATGTAGAATTTCCAAAGTGCGCGAATAGCTTAAATGCTTTACGTGAGACTATTTTCCGATAATTTATTTGAAGAACATTCTGCAGTGGAAAAATAAGCTGGATGCAACGCGACGCTCAGAGGAAATTACATTTATGTAAATATATATATTATTGTTTAAGTATAGTTTGAGAATAACTGGCTGTGTTATTGTGATGGTTGTGGGTTGGATTATTTTTAAAAGTATTTTATAAATTTTACAATAGACATATATGCTGATTTGTTTTGTCTTATTGGTTGTTTAGTGCGCGGAGTTGGGTTCCGCTATCTAAATTGAAATATGTATCTTTAAATAAAACAAAAAAAGCGTGATGTGTAAAGTAGAAAAAGAGACCTAAACAAAATAAAAATTGAAATAAAGCCAAGTTTGTTCTACACATTAGCTATTAATATCAACATTAAACCGGGAACTGTTTTATAATCCAAAAGGATTGTCGCATCTAAGTCCAACTTAATGTATATTTTCATAGAGCATAACCATAAATATTTGCGCAAGTAGGTGCTTATAATAAAGGAGAATAGGAGTATGTATATTAAAAGTACATATTATTTAACTTATTTTACCTAATATATTATAAAAGTATTTTTTTTACATAACAAACTAGTGATTAAACACTCTGTTCCCCACGCACCGTCCAATTTTTGAGTCAGTGCGGCAATTTACCAGATCAGAGAAATTGAAAATATATAAATAAAACGAAAGAATCTGTCTGTGATTTTTAAATAACGTATTTTTTTCAAGTGCATATAGTAAAATTTTTATTTACTCGATACTGGGGATGCTAGAAATTAAAAATAATCATTCCCAAGTAGGAAATGAACACATTCCGAATATATGAATAATAGGCTTTATTTGTTTGTTAGAATTACACGTATTTTTTTTTAAATGAGCGGAATTTATGGAGAGAAGTGTCTCAACATTAGGTCCTTGCTTACTTTGCTATATACGGGAAAAATATATATTATATGTAAGAACGCCCATACTAGAAAAATCAATAAGGCCAGTCGTGGCGCAAGGGCACAAGGTGTGACTGTAAAAACGACTGGATGTGGGATCGATCCCCACTCGAGGAGATGAAATATTTATATTTCCATTTCTTCGCTCTGGTGTCGAGGACAAGTGCGGCGTTGAGTTCTGCCACTCAACACGCAATGCCTCCAGAATTCGGCAGAGAGTGGGGAAGTGGGACAGTGTGCGGGATACAGCGTGAAGCTGAAGCCCCATATTAATTTCTATAAATGCTATTTTCTTGAACTAACATACGAACAGTCAATAAAATATACGTTTATATCTACATATACATGAACAACATAGTTCTACATGTTCTACTAGCAATTTCACGCTTCCCATACATAATGAATGCGCATAAATTTGTGCATCCAAACATTTGAACAATGCGACGCGAAGTTAACATAAATATTCTGTAATTTTTGTGAAATTTCTCTTCCGTGATAGTTGCTATTTGAACTTTTTTTTTGGTAATCATAAAGATTATATTTACCTCGAAAATTTTATGTTTGTATAAATTTATTTTTGTTTTTTTTATTAAATATATATATGTGAGTAACATTTAAAATAAATTGGGGCGCAAGAGCGCAACCATATGTCTGCAACACGACGGTTGTGGATTCGACTCACACTTGGGGGAATGAATTATTATTTATTAGTATCGAAGCAAAGCAAAATGCGCTATTAAGTTTTGGCATTTAAGACGGAGTACCTCGCAACTTCGACGGTAAGTGGGGTACGGAGTGTTAACACTAGGTTCCATCTGCCTCACCTGCTATATGCGCGATACAGCGTGAAGCTGAATAAAAATTGTACACGACGGGACACGAACTCACGCCTCTACGAAATCAATCCAAGCACACTGATCTCTAAACCACACGTTTTTTATAAAGCTACGTCGAATTCTTATATGCGCGCTTATAACTTGATTGTATCGTTAACATCGTTATACGGAGATGTTCACAAATTTCCTCTAATCTAAGATTATTTTTAAGAGAGATCATTTGGCAATAGAGATGGCTATTTATTTAAAATATTTTAGAAAAGGTATAAAAGTTTAAAGTATATTTGTGAATGGTCTCAAATTCACTCCTCTTGGAAACTGTGCATGTGTTCTTATTACTAAGCCATGCAAATTATATGTGTGGTTTTAATTGTTTATACAGCAGTATAAATTCAATAATATGAGATATGAAAAAGTAAGAGATGACAAGTATTTTTAATTAAGTACAAGAGGTACTACTACTTATGATATGAATAATATGAAAATATTATTTGTTTTTTTTTTGAGACCGGTCGTGGCGCAGCGGCACGAGGTGTGACTGCAAAACCGACTGGTTGTGGGTTCGATCCCCACTCGAGGAGATGAAATATTTACTTAAATTTATATTTCCATTTCTTCGCTCTGGTGTCGAGGTTAAGCGCGGCGTTAAGTTCTGCCACTCAACACGCAATGTCTCCAGAATTCGGCAGAAAGTGGGGAACGGAGTGTCTTAACACTAGGTTCCCTCTGCCTACCCTGCTGTGTGCGGGATACAGCGTGAAGCTAATTTAATTTAATTTTAATTATTTGTTTTTTTTTTTTCGATTTTTGCAACCATACCCTTAAATGGATGTCTCCGTAATGTGGATACATATTATTACCGAATGGCAAAAAACAACGAGGCAACCGGTGACCGGTACCTGCAGAACCTGCCGCTGAGTATCAACTGAGGGTCTTGTATTTGATTAACCTTCTAGAGAGGGAGACAATTCAAACAGTGTTTTTTTTTCATGATGAACAGGCACGCCTGGGTTTTAGGGGCATTAAATTTGACCAAATTGGCATATTATATGAAAAAAAAAAGTCAAAATCACATAAAAACAAAAGGACAAAAGAGCAGAAAAGGGCACGAATCACCAATGTCTGTGGTGTGTTAATGTATATAATAAAATAAAATAAGGTTATCATGCCAAACCCTGTCAGAAGCTTTTGAGATGTCAAGAGAAACGGTCATTGCCTCGTACCTTTTAATAAAATTACTCCAAATATGAGTGAAATACGCTACAAGATCCCCAGTAGATCGGTTACGCCGAAAGCCGTATTAGCGATCACTGAGAACTTAGTTTTTTCTAGGTATGTCAAGAGTTTACTATTCATGACACGTTCCATAACCTTGCAGATAATAGACGCGACCGAGATTGGCCTGTAGTTGGCAGGGTCGGCGCGACTGCTCTTTTTGCGCATAGGTTGTACGCTGGCAAGCTTTGAGAGCTTAGGCACTTGTCCAATCTTAAGAGAAAATCGAATAAGTCGTGTAAAACAGGAGTCCACTCAGCCGCACAATTTCTCAAAACAATAGCTAATATACCATCAGGACTTCTAGCCTTGATCACGTTATAACACCGTAGAACATGGCGCACATCCTTCTGGTGAATGTGTATATTACTCATTACAGTGTCACAATTTGCTGGTATTGGAGGTAGTGTGTTTTCTCTTCAGCAGTATGACTCAGTAACCCATCAGGTTACAGTAGTGGAGGAAGTGAAGGGTGTGTGAAGTTCGCTTCGACTGATTCGAAAAAAAAAAACATCAGAAAGTGAAGAAAGTATGAGTCTTAATCAGACCGTTCCCATTAAGACTCATCTTTTCTTCAGTACCTTAACACTAGGTTCCCAGGTGACCTCTGCTTATCTTGCTATGTGCGGGATACAGTGTGAAGTATAAAAAAATATACTAATATCTACAGACAAATGATGATAAAACAATATACGACTATATATTTACTTAGTTTTTTAAGATAAATTCCTAAGGAGCACCGTATCTGAAATTGACAAGGGTCAAGTGGAGTCTAATAGAAAATGATTTATTGCACAAGTGACACGATTTCTTTGTAACACCTTATAATTTTATGTTCCGTATGACACGTACATGTGATAAATGTTGAATAGGTTTTTGCTCTTTTTGGGTTTTTTATGCGAATATTGATAACTTGGATAGAAGATGTCTTAGAACAGCTCATAATATAAGTATGTGATAGACGATCGGTGACATTAACAAAAAAAGTTGAACTACTATGATTACAGTAGACTATATATGTAATTATAGTATAAATATTTAAATATTTATATATATTTACACCATATAGTAGAGGCCGTTGTTGTGATATTTGAGGCTGTCATACCACAGAGGCATAAGTGTGTGAATGTAAACGCGACGGTTGTGGTATCAATTCTCACTCGGAGAAATGAATTTTATTATATTTTTTCGTTCTGGTTTCGAAACAAAAGCGCAGTGTTGATTTACGCCACGCAATACACAATGCCTCCAGAATTTAGCGGAAAGTATTTTTATAAGATTTTTTTAAGCACTATATCCCCTTTTAATACTTCGCAACATAAGGAAAATAGACTACGTAAAGAGAAAAAAACAAACAAATAATTCAAAAAATCATGCGACGCTATTAAAATACCTATTAACTGTACAGAAACAAGAAAACAATCCAATATAAAGCTTTAAAGTAATTTAACTTAAAGCACTTCGGTTGATCGAAAATAAATAAGTTCAACATTTCTTGGTACTAATGAGCAAGTTTTAATTACTTTACAAATAGACTGTATCGGATTTCTCGATTCACTTTCGCAGATTCCACCCCTAAATGTTTGTTTGGACGTGAGAAACAATGTCTGTCTGATTTAAATTTGATATAAATGTTGATATAATATAATTGTTTTAGAGTAGGTTCACGCTTTTTCCCGCAGGTAAGTAGAGGGAACCTAGTGTTAAGGTACTTTGTTAACCAGTTTCAGACGTTGGATGTTGGGTGGCTTAACTTAACACCACGCTTTGTCTCGGTATCAAAGCTAGGAAATGAAAATATTTCATTAACTGAGGGTAAATCGAACCCACAACTATTGTGTTTACAGGTAGACGCTGCGCTACGACGGTATCAATTTGTTTTTTATTTAGTTAATATTGTCTCTAGTTGAATTTAAATTAAGCCAAGTAAGTATCATTATAAAAAACGCACTATAAAATTATTGATTTATGTTAACTTCACGCTTCTCCGGCCTATAACAGCAAAGGTGCCACTGCGCCTGACTCTAATATTGTGGGTTCGATTTCCACTAGGGTTGAGTATATCTGTATATAGTTTTACTTTTTCTATCGTTCTTAATTGCTTCTCTTTCTATCTCTTTTGCCGAATCAAAATAAGAATGATTCTATACAAAATTACTATTTACTATTATTCACCTAGTCACTTAATTTGCAAATAACAAAAAAAGAAAACCATAATTAATCCCATGACATCACTCAAAGTCCTGTTTCCGACATTAAAATTAGAAAAAGTGTCGTTAAGTTTTGGTAAGTTTTTAAGAACCCTATAAAAAGTTGTAATGTTTCTTTAGGGAACCTTGGTGGTAATTAATTAATTTTATAAGCAAATTAGATTGTCACAAACTTTGTGATATATAAAGATAAGGCTGTCGTGGCGCACGGACACGGAAGTGTGACCGTAAATGCGATGGTTGTGGGTTCACACCACAGTTCAGCCGTTACAGTAATGCTTTGCGCTCTATATTATTTTAGCTAATTAGCAAAAAATAAATATTGATTAGCAGAGCTTAACGTTGCTTTTTGTCTAGGTACGAACGAGGAAAAGAAAATAATTCGTTCCCCCAAGTGGTAATCGAATCCACAACCGATACGAGTACAGTCACACGCAATACAGCTGCAAGACGACGGCTCTAAATATTTTCTTTTATATGGTTTTTTTATTAAATTAATTTTCTTATTAACATACAATAATATAAAATACGTTCCAAATAAGCTATCTACTGCTCCTATTTCAAAATTGATACAATTCACAATCCCACTTTCCTTATTTTAAACACCCTGTATTCAGAGTTAATAACATTTCACGATGTCTAATTATACAGTACTTAAATAATTACACTATTATGTTAAGCATTTATTTAACAAGATGTAAAATGAAACATTTTTTTTTATACAGGTAGTAATTTTCGCCATTAATTCGGTATATAAAAAGAAATTCTATTGTTCTTCGTGAACAAAAGTCCAAACAAGCCTCTATTGTTCGTATTGTGAAACTATTTGGTACAGTGCAAAGTGGTTTTGCGTTATAGTCGATGTTGATGTAGTCGTAGATTCGATTTATACTTAAACTAAGTTTAAAGTTTCTAGCGTTGAGTTCCGCCACTTAACACGCAATGCCAGAAAATATCACTAGATCTAGTGATATTTATAGGCTAATGTGAACTTAAATTGTGAATTTGCGTGTTTACTTTTTATTGTTACATACATAACAATAAAAAGTCAACACGTAAATTCACAACGACTTGTGTATCTGTGACCAAATAAATCAGTTTTACACTGTGTCCTGCAGACAGCAGGATAGGCTTTTATGCATACGTAGACTAGATACCAAGCTGGGCAGAGAAAACCTAGAGTTGAAACACTCTATTGCCGGCATTCTGGTCAATTTTCAAGACATTTTCATTTCATGTTCACTGGCAGAATTTAACGCCACACGTTGTCACACAAAAATGGAGAAATAAAAATAATTTTATTATTATACTATCCATTTTGCAGCATATTTCATTATCAAAGACTTTCATATAACTTAATACAGTTTTTAATTTTCTTATTAGCATAAGCAAAATAGCCTTTGTATTTCTTAAGAATGATAATGAAATACGTAATTCAGAACTTTATATTCAATTAGAGTCGCCGTTGACACATCTTAAGGAAACAATTATTTAATATTACAAGTTTATATTCGACCTCTCATTTGCATATCCGTGAAAATATACGGGGTAATATTGTGCGTTTTGCGGGAGAAATCTATGAAACATTATTTTGTTCTTCGAGGTCAGTCGTGGCGCAGGGACACAAAGTGTGATTGTAAAATTGACTAGTTGTGGGCTCGAAATGACATATTTATTTACATTTTCATTTCTTAAATCTGGTGTAGAGGCAAAGCGCGGCGTTGAGTTCCGCCACTCAACACGCAATGCCTCCAGAACTCGGCGGAAAGTGGGGAACGGAGTGCAAGCTACACTGGGTTCCTTCTACCTACCCTGCTGTGTGCGGGATACAGCGTGAAGCTAAATTGATTGTCATCTAAACAGTATGGATATCGGTGACACACATCATATATCGTTAAATAATTCATTTCCTGAAATGGGAATCGAATCCACAATCGTTGCGTTTACAGTGGCACGTTTGTGCTCCTACGCCACGACAGCCTCAAATAATCTCCTAAATAAATTTAGGCTTACTTACTCCGTTTCCTTTTCCGCCTAAATTTCGAGCGTTGCTGGTTGTATGCCGCTTGACTTCATTTTTTTTTATTACTAGAGCAAAGAAAGAAATATAACTCATTTTAATGAGTGAGAATCGAACTTATGACGAGTGTTTTACAGTCAGCCCCTAGTAGTAAGTACTACTATGATGAAAAAATTGTTTGAAGTTTTTATAAAATAAAAAAAATACGTGATACCTATAGTTTCATATGGTATAAAGATTTACGAGTCTCGTATGTTGTACATTGGAGCACAGAAAACAATCAAGCTTCTCAGTCATCGCAATCGAAAAATACAAACAAGCATTTGAGTACCATTTTCACTGTATTTTGTATTTACTTTTTTTTCTTAATCATTTTTTTTTGTTAAAACATAAAAAAACTTTTCATTAATTTAATATTTTTTTTACACCAAAATATTTACAAAATATATATTTTTTTAAGCCAAAATATTGACGTTTTAAAAATAATTAAAATAATTTAAATTGATGCGTTTCCAAGAACAATAACAATCCTTGTATTCCACGATCCCAACCCTTGTCGGTGCGAAGGGCACGACAAATATCGATCTATCAAGTGTCACGGTCGTCTGGGCTTTACATTCTAATTATGTACATTTTTACTACCTAATTGTATGTTTGTTGGATGTAGCTTTGGAAATTTTATGTTTATTTTATTGTTTTTACGGTTTTGTACCTTAAGTGAGGAAAATGGAACCTCAATATGATCACGTTCCGTGCTCGTCTGTCCGTCTATCGAGAAGTTGCAGTATAAGTGAAGAAAAATATCGAAAAGCTAAAATTTATAGGTATTTCATAAAAAAGACACAATATGAAAAAAATTAATACAAACATATATTTGTAACTCATTTCATACAAAATGAGATCACTGCACACAAAAAATCAATAGTGTATTTTCTGTAGCGATATAATTATGAAATTTGGCAAGAAGTAAGACAGTGCAGTACAAATAAGTTTAAGTAGTACTTCCCGTTGATTTATAGTCTTAAAAGTCATATAAAATTCTTAGTGCGAGTCCCATACACTTTATATATTTCTGTATGTAAAAAATAAAATAGATTATAATAAAATATAATATATATATAACCGATCCCCCGATCGAAAAAGAGATCCTATAAGAGTTCCATTTTTGCTTTTTGAGATACGAAAATAAAATAAATAAATAAGAGAATAAAAAACTAAATACGAACGTGGGGAACGGAGTGTCTTCAAGGAACCTTGCGTTACACAAGGTTCCTTCAGCTTACCGGGTAACTTCTTGCAGTGTACGGGATACAGCATGAAGCGTATTTATTTATTTTAATATAAAAAATAATAAAGCTTTATTTTTATAACTAATTATAAGCTAAAAATAGGAAAAATATATGAAAGCATATACAATGTATACATTTGAGATCTCACCCCTTGAAATAACTTGTAACAGTCGCTTCTGACAAATGTTACTACATTAGTCGTCACATGTCAATACCTTACATAAGAACCTTACGGGTATTCTAAAAAATCATGGTGTATTTGACCCGATAATGTAAATAAAATCAGTATTGGTTATCGAGGCAATTCGTTGCTCAGCGGTACTGGTGCGCAGCTGTAAGTAGTATAGGTTGTGGGTTCGATTCCCGCTCGAGCAAAGAAATTGTTTTTCTTTTCTCATTCGGATTTTAAGGCAAATTGTGATATTGGCGATAAATGGTAGAATTTAACGTCTTAATAAGATAAATAAATGTATATTATATACCACGTATATCACGTTTTGGTCACGTCGAACGAATGAGTGATGATAGAATGGCAATAAAGATTAATGACGGAAAAGTGAGTGGTAAGAGAGTTAGGGGGAGACCTCGATAGACCTTCGAAAACACAGTATCGAAAATATTGGAGGAAGGTCACGTAAAAAGCATGAGGACCTCTCGAAGGACATGTATGAACAGGTTGATGGAAGAGGCCAAAGAGATATGTAGAGACCGTAGCGTTTGGCGCTCCGTTCTCCCCGCTACGGATAAATTGTGAAGCTAAATTAAGTAAAGTTATATGATACACCAATAATCGATCTCACCCTAGCAACCGCAACGGGAGGGGAGATTATATATTTGTCAAAAAGGGGTTAAATAAGATGTCACTCACAGGAAAATGCCGCGCGGCGAAAAACCCAAGGGTGCTCTCAATATTGTCAGTGTTTCAAAACGTTCGCAGATTCCGTGTCACGCTATCAAGTCACGTCATATATCTTGATGTATAAAATGTAATGTTCATTTATATACATTTTATGTATGTATGTATGTATTATAGCTAGCCCAGTCGTGGCGCAGAGGCACATACGTGTGAGTTTATACGCGACAGGTTGTGGATTCGAGTCCGAATTGAGGTAATGAAAAATGTTATATTTTCATTTCTTCTCTCAGGTGTCTAGACAAAGCGGCGTTGAGTTTCGCCACTCAACACGCAATGTAGTCAGAGAGGCGGAATAAGGGTAAATATAGCGACTTAATGCAAATGGAGCATTTTAACACAAGTTCCCTATACCTAGCGTAAAGCTAAAAAAATATAATATCTATTTTTAGTAAAGAAAAATACCCTGTCAAATGCTTGAGAGCTCGGTTTCCACTAGGATAATTAATAATAAACTACATATAACTATTTTTATAACCGAATTCCATCAAGCAAAGCTTCAAATTCAGACTCATGTCTATATATGTATATATAATAAGGAAATATGTATTGTCAAATAATATACTTTAAATTAAGGTTTCTATCATTGTTATGATTTTTTAATGCTAATGGAAGAGCGGAGTCTCCTGGTACAGGCAATAACATACTTAAAAGGAGGTTTCAATCACTAGTGGATTTTGTAAAAAAATTGCTTAATAAACTATTATTAATATTCAGACTCAGGCAGAAAATATGGAACGGATTCTTTTTAACACATTTTTTTTCAACAATTCTCATTAAAGTATTAACTTAACACAATAAAAACATAAAAAATCAACACAAAACAACTATAAACAATGGAAAATAAGTTTAAAAAAACCCGTTAACACGACACAATAATTTAATAAAACCCATTTCACGTACACGGTATGAATTTCTTCCGTTATTATGCAAACTTGCAAATTGATCGGCTGATTAATTTAAAAAGTGCCAACATACAATCAATGGAAATTGAACCTTATACCTTTAGACATAAAGGTAATAATTGTGAAATCTTAGTTCTAAGATATACTAACACAAGATGATTTATTATTTCAAAACATTTTATCGTTTGCTAGTAACTATATTAGCTTCATACATTTTACATGGGGAAAGGTTTTTATACGATGTACTGGAAGGTGTTGTGGTTTTGAAGTGTGGTTGTGAAGGTTGTAGGTTCGATTCTAATTAATAATTTAAATTTATTTTTGTGTAATTTGTGCAATTATACAAGGCGAAAATATATTGAGCTCCATAGATATAGATTGAGATATACTACGTTATTCTGGGTTCGATTTCCATTCATTGGAGTGAATTATTTTTATTTCCTCGTTTTAGTAGGATCACAAAGGCCACGTTAAGTTCCGTGATAAAACAGACAATGTCTGGAAAATTAAGCGATGTGTGGGGAAGTCGGAGCGGAGTGTCTGACATTAGGTTCCCTATGCTTACCTAAAAAACGTTAAACTATATTTGTAAATATATAGGATCATTGATTAGATTACAAGGACTACATACCTGTATTACAGTAGGTATAAGCTACGTACTAAAGTACCTATGCGATGTACGTACGTCATGGCACTAGGTTCTCTCTCCCTACTTTGGCTATTGGCGGGATAAAATAAAAATAGTAAATTTACATGCAAATATCATTATTTTTAGAGGATGATGACAGTGGACGTGGCGAAAAAGTGTGTAGAGACCATAGCTTTTGGCGCTCCATTCTCTCTGAATATCCTGCTAGATATATAGCGTGAAGCTAGATTAGCTTGGATATGTTTTTAATGCAATTCCTGTATTTAAGCTTTACGCTGCTTACTCACAAATCACTTCGTTATTTTTTTTTTTAATGAATGGAACTGTCAACGCAACGGAAATGTCTTAATGGCATCGGAGTGTTTTAACACTAAGTACTCTCTGCCTACTCTGCTATGTGGGATACAGTGTGAAGTTAACAAAAAAATATTGAGCAAAACTTAACGCAACGGTTACTCTTTAAATATTGGTATATTAATATTTTTATATAAATATATATTTTGTTAGCTATAACATTTTAAAACCCAACAAATATAAAATACAATTCGTAACACCAAAATAAAATATAATTTCAAATACAATATAAACAATGACATTTTCTCGAAGCCAAATCCTCGGAAGCCGGACTCTTGTCAAGAGTTATCTGCGAAGTCGACTTAAAGCTAGGATGCGCTCATCGCGGTTAATATTTCTTGATATTCTTTGAAAATATAAAATATTATTTATATTTTTATATGGTGTGCGTGTGATTGTAAACGTGAGATGTTGTGGGTTCGATTCCCACTTGAGGATATTTACGTTGTATCCCGCATGTAGCAGGGTAGGTAAAGGGAGTCTAGTGTTAGCTTCCCACTTTTCGCCGAATTCTGAAGACATTGTTTGTTAATTATATCGTTTTGAAATTAAGCAAACTTGTTCATATTTAGATCTCCAGAAAAAATAAAGAAATAAAAAAAAATAACATCTTTCCACTGCTACTGCATAACAGGGTCGATAAAGGGCACATAGACCATGGTGCTAAGACATTTCGTTCCTAGCTTTCCACCCGAATTCGAAACATTGCGTGTTGACTAGTAGAACTTAACGCCGTGTTTTCTGTACCTGAGTAGAGAAATAATAATAATTTAAATATAATTCATTTCGGTTTTCAATTTCGACTTATAGATATCGTACGCTATTTTACACCAGTGTGAAGAAATAAAAATATTAAATATTTCATTTCCGCAAGTGGGAAAGGAACCCACAATCAGTCGCGTTTACAGGCCCACGCTTGCGCCTCCGCCTCACGACAGGCGTCGACTACTAATTAAAGTAAATTATTGCTATCGAAGCATTTATACTGTACGTAGATAAATAAAAACGTTTAGTTCAATTGTAGTATAGAACGTTTGGACAGTATTTGAATGACACTGATTCAAATACTGTAATGATCACATTCTAAAGTAAATATGGAACTTTTTTTATAACATTTTTTAGGGTAATATCCTTTCCCGAATATTGTCGCTGTGCTCCGTTCTCCTCCCGTATCTCGCCGGTATTAGCAGATTATCGGAACTTACCACCGCGTTTTACAGGCAAACACCGTCACACTATATATGAAAGTCTAGTGCGTCTTATATAGAAAATAGAGTTTTTTTTTTCTGCTTGACTCTGTATCTCACACAGCGCAGGGTAGGCAGAGGGAACTTAGTGTTAAGTTCCGTTCCTCGCTATCCGCCAAAATTCTCGATGCATTGCGTTGTGAACGCTTAAATACTTCATTAGCCTGAATGGAAATCAATCCCACAACCGTCGCATTTACAACCAGACGCTTCTGCCACTACGCTACGACGGCCTCTAAAATATAAAAATAATATATATTTTTTGCCATACCATTGTAAATACATCTTAGTCGTAACTCGTATGACAACCGTACAAACTACACTACGCCCGCCTGTCCCACCAATACACGAGAACGTTGATTGTTACCGGCGACGACGTGATCTAATAAAAAAATATTATTCTAGACCTTATTTGGCAAAGTGCGGCATTGAGTTCCTCCACTCAACACGCAATGCTTTCAGAACTCGGAGGAAAGAAGAACGGAGTGTCTTAACACTAAGTTCCCTTCGCTTCCCTGTTTTATGCGGTATACAGCGGGAGGTTAAAAATATATATATATATGATCATACTATATAGATGGATATTAAAATGTAAATTTCAAAAGCTTTCAGTTTCTCAAAATCTCAGCGTATTTTTCATTTTATTGTTAGGTTCTATTGAATGGGGAACAAAGCCTTCGAAACTATTATTTTTGTTTTAAATTGTAATTATTTATAACTGGTGACCCACCTTTGGTTCGCTTGGTGTTAATAAAAGTTATACTTATACATCATATTCTCAAAAAGTTATTTTTTATATTTTTAAAGCGTTATTCCACACTTAGGAAAGAAAAATATTTAGAAAGAAAACATATAAAAATTTTAACGTAGCGAGATTTGAACCCGCGCCTCTTTGTAAACCGTCCAACCGCTCTGACCAACTAAGCCATACATTCTCATCAAGCTACGTCGAAATTCTAACACGCTTTATATATTACGAGACGAGGTTGGTTTAAAAAGTTATACATGAAACTATGAGAAAGTGTTTTTAGCACATAGCGGGATAAGCAGAGGTAACCTCGGAACCTCATGTTTAAACACGTTCCCACAAAGATCCTTCTGTTCACCACTTTCATGTGAATTCTGGAGGCAATACGTTTAGCAGCGAAACTTAACGTCTCGCCTCGCTACACCAGAGCGAAAAAAATAACATATTAAACATTTTATTTCTTCAAGTGTATATCGAACCCATAACCTGACGCGTTAACTATGGTGTCGAGACAAAGAACGGCGTTGAGTTCTGCCACTCAACACGCAATGTCTCCAGAATTCGGCAGAAAGTGGGGAACGGAGTGTCTTAACACTAGGTTCCCTATACCCACACAGCTGTGAGCGGGATACAGCGTGAAGCTGATTTATTTATTTTATTTATTTATAATAATAAATACCTGCAAGTTTCATCTCATTTAAGTATGTAATTCTATCTACACATAATAAGGCCAACCAATAAATACCAAGTAAAAGCAAAGTTATTTAGAATCAACGTTAAAACTTTTTGAAGTGGCCACTTTATTGTCAAGTCATAAACGTAAGCGGTTTGCTTTTGTTTTTTTAAAAGACTTAAAAAATAGGAGGTTCTCAATTCTTCGGAATCATTTTTTTGTATGTTCAGCGATTATTCGAAGACGCCAGAACTGATTCGGATGATTGTTTTTGTTGGAAAGGGTATATCTCACAGGTGGTCCCATAGTGACCATGTAGAGATCTGATGATGAGATCCTGGAGAAATCTAGGAAACTTTTCCAATTTTATAGGCACATTTACAATAATTTGAAAGTGTTTTTTTAAAACTCCTGTATTTGCTTTTGGAAATCACAATTTGATGACGTGAAACTCATGATGAAGACCATAGATGACCCAAGTATTTATACTACTTCATTGTAATAGTTACAAGGAAAAACATTGATAATTTTTTTACCAGAAATGAGATTCCTCAATCGATGCATTTCTTTTTAACCAACTTCAAAAAAGAGGATGTTCTCATTTTCTACCGACTATAAAAAAGGGAAAGATTCTCAATTCGCTCTAATATTTTTATGTACGTTCTTGTCAATACGCCAAATTAAGATTGAAGCTATTATGTAATAGTACAACCACTACGTGCTCGATCGAGAAGCATCCTTTTCGCGTCTACTTTAAATTGTTCTATTAATTTTTAAAAGTTCACCAAAATAAAAAGTATAAAATAAATTTACTTAACATAAAGCAAAACGTACTAAAATAATTAAAGAAAGATTTTATAATTTGATAGGTTATGGGTTCGATTCTCTCTCGAGGAAATTGAATTAATTATTCAAAACGGAATATTTAACAATAGATATTCCCAGGTTCCCTCTACCTACCATACCATGTTACCGGGATACAGCGTAAATCTAAAAAAAAAACAAGTTTTAAAAATTATTGCAAAGTTCAATCTTATAACTTAAACCACACTAAAAGTAGGTCAAGTTAGCAGAAAAGGTTTAAACGTAGATTTAGCCATCGTGAAGTCTGGAAAATAGTATTTGAATGTTGGGTGAGAATATTGTAGGCCGTAAATGAGAAGTAAATTTTTCATTTAAAAATATTATTAAGCAGTATTTCTTGGCTTATTTGTTGCTTCGAAGTAGAATATGAGGCCGATGTGGCGCAGCGGCCCAGTATGGCTGTAAATGTGGGTTCGATTCCCATTCATTGGAGTGACTTATCTATATTTCCTCGCGCTAACAAGACAAAGCGTGGTGCTAAGTTTCGCTACTAAACATTCAATGTTCCGAAAATGGAACGAAATGTATGGAATTTAGTGACTTAACACTAGGGTCCCTCTGCCTTCGCTGCTATATGCATTATGAGGGATCCACCGTGAAGCTTTAAAGCAAATATTTTCGTTTGTTTTCAATAACAAAGTATTCAAATAATGAAATAAATGAATGAAATAATGATTATTTTGAGTGGATTGTGATTTCGAGTTTGTAAATATTTTGTTGAATTATTTACATGTTTTTGTTTGCAATAAAATAGTTAGTTTAAATAATTGATTTGTGTTAAAACACTGGTGGTATAATTCTTTAAAACTTAGGTTGTCTATAACTGTTTTTTTTCCAATTTATTTATATACTTTCCATTATTTTGCTTTTTTATTGCACAAAGACACATAAATGTTTAAATAATGTAAATCTACAAAATAAATAAAATAATTGGAATACATACTTATCGTATCGGGTTACATTTTTTATAATTATGCTGTAACTTCCTTTTAGCCTCACGCTACATCCCGCACACCGCAGTGTTAAATCTAGTGACCTAAGACACTCTGCTCTCCATTTTCCACCGAATTCTGAGTAGAGGAACTCAAAGCCGTGCTTTGCTTCCACACCAGAGCAAAGGAATGAAAATATTAAATATTTAATTTCCTCGAAAGGAAATCGAACCCAAAACCTGATGTTTACAGTCACTGGCCTCGAATATTTAAGAGGTAATATATATTATTAACACGGATTAAATGGAGATTGTAATCTAATCTAAGATTGATTATCTTTTAAATAACATTAAAAAGTAAACTTACATGAAATAATCGTATATTGTAATTGATACAAAGACAAATTTAAGTTGATTTATACGCTTGCTATTGAGCTATGGTTACTTTGGACATTATTTATAGTTTGTAGAAACTACTGAATGCAAACGGGACAGGTCATTTGTTCGATTTCCACTTGAGGAAATTAAATATTTAATATTTTCTTTTCTTTGCTCGGAATTTGGCAGAAAATGGGGAACAGTGTGCCTAGAATTATCTAGATTCCCTCTGCCTACCGTAATGTGTGCGGGATATAGCGTGATAAAAATATGTAACTACCTACTATTTAACACAGCACGCATTTACTATATCTTTATTCATTGCACGGCTGGCAGTATGTATGTTGCTAAAAATTGCTTTACACTGGATACTGCATATATTTGTATAAGACACTCCGTTTCACACTTTCCGTTCGATTTTCGAGACGTTGTTTTGTGCATGTTGAGTGGCGGACCATAGTGTTACCCTTTATCTTGTTATCATAGCCAAGCTATTGATGCCAGTCGTCCAGGGCGTGTGCGCCTGTAAGCGCGACAGGTAGTGGGTTCTTAAACGCGATCTTGAAGTGCATTTTAAATAATCTATGAATGAAAACGACATCTCAAGATCAATCTCAGAGATGAAAGCGATGTAATAATACGGATCTAAGATTTTAAATTTTATAGCCAACGCAAACGGATTTGTAAGCTATAATTCGTTTGAATATAAAATAAATTATTTAAAAAAATAACGAACAAATAAAAACGATAAGTAAGAATCGCAACATCCCATGTTGAAAAAACTTGAACGTGAGTCAAATGTTATGGTATTTGCGGGGGCGGTTGCTTTAGGACCTTCTACACTTGATGATTAGATATAAAAAAATATATATTTTTTATATTTATTATTATTTTATATTTGTAGGTATTGCCTATTGTATAATTTATTTGATAGTTTGTTTATACATATAATATAGTTGCACCAAATAGTCCCAAGTAATTTAGTCTCATCACCTTTTTAACTTTTAGACATTGCAAATAATTAAAATTTAATGAAATTTAATGATGACATGAGTATATAATTATATAAATAGAAGTTAGGACCATCGTGACGCAGTGAGACAGCGTTTGATGGTAAAGGGAATTAAACTCCTAATCGGGGAAGAGAATTGTCTTCATTTCTTCCCAGTGGCAAGATAAAGCGCGGCGTTGACTTTCGCCAAATTACACGTAATATCTTGAATTTAGACAAAAACCGGAAAACAGAGTGTTGTAACATTAAACTAAATATAGTACAAAATATTGCTACTATATTCGGGGTACAGCGTGAAGCTGCGTAAAACAGATGTTATTCATCTTTTTTATTATGTTTTTATCTACGAAAAATATAGCATAAAAATTTAGTGGAAATACAACTTTAAATGCACCGCAAAGCTTTAGCTTGCGCCAAAAACGGAGATGACATCAAACGCCTACTCTTTATCAAAAGTGTGGGCGACTTGATTCAATAAAAATTGTTTTTAGGTGGCACAAAAGTTCTAACATTTTTGCATTATCATAAGAATATTTTTTATAATTTATATATCACATGTGATTCTAACATTATAAATAAATAAATAAATTAATTAATTAATTGAAGCCAGTGGTGGTGCGGAGGCACAAGGATGTGACTGTAACGCGATAGGTTGTGGACTCGATTCACACTCGAGGGAATGAAATATTTAATATATTTATGATACGGTCAGAATGTTTTAACGGTTTCCAAATTGACCCGGATTCGAATTCCACTTTATAATTTTTTTTATACTTTTTGAAAAAAAGTATTTATCATAACGCCACTCTACTCACAAATCATGAATTTCCTATTCAAAATTATATTATAATTAACGAGAACACAATCATAAATAGACACTAAAAAATACATATAATATATTACTAAATATTTACTTGCATTTATATTTTCATTTTTTCGCTCTGGTGTCAAGGCAAAGTGCGGCGTTGAGTTCCGCCACTCAATACGCAATGCCTTCAGAACTCGGCAGAAAGTGGGGAACGGTGTGCCTTAATGCTAGGTTCCCTTTGCTTTTCCTGCTATGTGCGGGATACAGCGTGCAGCTGATAAAAAAAAATAATATATCGAAAAAGTTAAACTAACCAAAACGTATTTACAAAAGAAATATGTATTATACCACAGTTCTTCGATAGCCTGTAACTGTATGTACGAGTATGTACGTACGCGAACAAAACCTATATAAATCGAGAGAATTATATAGGAACGATTTATTCGAATGCTATCTATTAAAAACCCATGAATTTTATTGTTCAGGCATTTGCCAAACCTTCCGTAAGGCCATAATATATTTGAGCTTAGTTAGTTAACCCAACGCATTAGGGCCGTTGCATACGGGCGTATATTTGTACCGTTTGACTTTACGATTGTCTTATACTTACTTTTTTTTTTCAGCTTCACGCTGTATCCCGCATATAAGTAGGGGGTAAACGTCACGGTTGCGGGGTTTATTTCTACGCTAGGAAATTAAACAAAGTGCAGCGTTAAGTTCTGCCACTCAGCACGCAATGTTTCGAGGTTTTGGCGGTAGTGGCGAACGAAGGGTCTTTACACTAGTTTCCCTCTGCTTCCCATTTCGCGGAATATACGGAATACAGCGTGAAGTTGAGAAAAAAAGACAAATTTCAAATTTCAAAATCAGATTTAAACGTATAACCTTCACATAGGACTTTAGCTAAAAAAGACCAAAATAAAAAAATACTGCTGGCAAAACTAAACGCCACGCGCTGTCTTGTGTCCAGAGCGGGGCGAGGCTTCATATACATGTTCTTACTCCAAATAACACAAAATCCTACAAATAATATTTTTTTAAAACTATTAGTTACGACAGTCGTACAAAATATACCAACGTATATCCCCAACATTAGGGCACAAAGATATATTGGTGATAAGATTCAATTTATTTTTGAGCATTTTCCCATCAATTTGACGCATGGGTTATAGTGGTCGATCGATTGGACCATGGTAAGCCAAGTTTGTGCCTTTTGGTCGATAAATATCTAGATTAGCGGCGTTATGCCAGTGATGGATAGTGGTGGGATATTTTAAGAGATATAGAGTAAAATGGTTTTATTTTTAGTTTTACCCTCTTCCTCATAACAGGGTAAATAGAAGGAACCTATTTTTTGCTATATTTCCCACTTCTTTCCAATTTTGGAGACATTGCGTATTGAGTGGCGGAACTCTACGCTACGCGTTATCTACGGAAAGAAATGGAAATAAAAAGGCGATCAAGTGCGAGTTGAGCTCACCCACCGAAGTTTCTTTTCTAATTGAATAATTGTATATATACGGAAATAAAACTTATAAACGCTGACAAATTTGTAATATAAATATTAATCTCTATTATTCGGATTTTTTTTCTGCAAGTTCTCATTTCTTGTCAAATCTCATAATTATAGGTCTACGAGAATTATCTTCTACATTTTCATTACACGGGAAAAACTAAATAAAAATACTCAGTTACATATTATTGTATTATCAAAAAAGGAGGCCAGTCACAAGCGTGTGACTGTAAGTAAGACAGGTTATGGGTTCGATTTCTACTCGAGGAAATTAAATATTAAATATTTTCATTTTTACATGTCGTTGTGGTGTCGAGACAAAGCGCGGCGTTAAGTTTCGCCACTCAGAATGCAATGCCTCCAAAACCATGCGGGATACAGCGTGAAAATAAAAAAAATCTTTTAATTTTTTAAAACATAAACTAACATCGATTACAAAACCAACTACAGTAGGTACAGCTTCCATACAATTTATACCAACACAAGATAGCTTTATTCGGGGATATTGTACGAAATCATAACGGACACTATGACAGAGATAAACGGCGCGTCTCTAGAGACTTGCGGTACAGAACGTGGGGCAGATGGTTTCATATAAGAATTTAGTGCGTTGTATGTTACATACATACATACATGCATATATTAGGTACGTTTTTAAGTTATTTTTACGATCTCTGGAGAGCTTGTTGGTTCTAATTTGTTAAGATAATTCTTTAATATTTAATTTTTAATTTACCATTTTTACTATAAATAAAAAAATATCTATTTACCATTGTGTAATTTAAATTGTGCCTTGCAAAGGTTTTGAGAAGAAAAAGAAAATCTATGGAGAAAGAAATAGATAGATATAGAAATATTTTTTTGATAATTAAAAAATAAATCCACATCCCTCACATCCCATACATTTACAATCGACCTCTATCAATATTACCTAAAAACCCAACCAATATAATATTGCAAAATAATACCCAAAACTATTAATATATGTTACGGCAGGCCTTTGACGTGAAAAATGCGTATCGCAAACCCATACCCATATAATATAAAAAAAGTTATTTATTATTATATACAAAAATGCGTATCGCAAACCCATACCCATATAATATAAAAAAAATATTTATTATTATATACATTACCCAAGTTAGAAATGCCGCCATCTAACACTCAAATGCCGTTATAAAACAAGAGTGCGTGCAAAAGTTGTCCCTTTAGCGTTGTGGGCTTGTCCGTCCCGAATTATGGCCTGAAGGGTCCTTTAGCGTACATTTACTTATGGGTTTTAGTATGATAAAAGTTATAGTAGAGCTATATTTTTGTTTATGTAATATGTGATATAGACCAGTCGTGGCGCAGCGGCACAAAGTGTGACTGTAAAACCGACTGGTTGTGGGTTCGATCCCCACTCGAGGAGATGAAATATTTACTTAAATTTATATTTTCATTTCTTTGCTCTGGTATCAAGGCAAAGTGCGGCGTTGAGTTCTGTCACTCAACATACAATGCCTCCAGAATCCGGCAGAAAATGGGTAACGGAGTGTCTTAACATTAGGTTCCCTCTGCCTACCCTGCAGTGTGCGGGATACAGCGTGAAGCTGTGATATAGACAAAAAAGTAATATTTCATGAATTTTTCGATATATCGATATTCTGAAATGTTGTTTTTTTTACAATTATTACATGCATTTGCATTTTTTAACAATTTATAAATTAAACCGAGATATCTGGTGACATGTTAGTCTGTTCTCTATTTCCTTTTTATGTTGTAGCTGATGAAATAAAACATAAAATAAAAATAATTTAATTTTTACACAACAAATAGTTCCACTTCAATCTTTTCCAATATCTAAACATACAGCTAACTAAGCAGAAACTAGCACAATTCTAAAAGTACAGAATATCAAGAATTTAATATTTTCTAAATTTCCTCCAAGGAATTCTAATCAAATAATCCTGACACGAGATACGGTAATGAGTCCAATTTTGTCAGAATCACGAGCAGAATGTCGGCAGTTTGAAATTCTGTTGCTGATCTCGCGCAACGTCTAACAAACTGATTTAGTACATTCAAAATATTATAAAGCTGAGTCAAATTTGCCATTCAAAGTGAAATGTGGACTGTGTCATGATTATAATTGTTAGTCATATTATATAATTATTATTATGTAATAGGCCAGTCGTGGCGCAGAGGCATAAAGTGTGTCTGTAAAATTGACTGGTTGTAGGTTCGATCCCCACTCAAGAAAATGAATTGTTTATTTAAATTTATATTTCCATTTCTTCACTCTGGAATCGAGGCAAAGCGTTGAATTCTGCCTCCGCCGAACGTTCTGAGGAACGGAGTGTCTTAGCACTAAGTTCTGCCTACCCTGCTGTTTGCGGGATACAGCGTAAAACTGATTTTATGTAATAGGCCGTCGTGGCGCGGGCGTGAGTTTGATTCCCACTTGAGGGAATGGAATTGAAGTTATTGCGAATTGAATGGTGAAACTCAACGCCACGCTTTGCCCATTTATTAGAGCGAGAAAATGACAATAATTGTCAATAAATTAAATCCCGATTGGTAATCGAAGCCACAACCGTCGTGTATCGTAGTCAGAGGCTGTGCCATGGCAGTCTCTTCATATGTATATATTATGTAATATAAGTAATGGGAGTTAAGAACCAACTGACCTTAACACCTAGTGAACCTAATAATGAATTAATCATAGCTACATCAAAACTTTTGAGACTTCTCAACAAGGTTACATTATGAATAGAAATTGATTAAGTATTTCCATATGGCCCAGCTATGTACTAATACTTAAAGGTATATAATATTTTTAAAGTTTATTTTATTGTATGGTATATATATATATATATATATATATATATATATATATATATATATAACATATATGTTCTTAAAGTAAATATAAAAAAATAGTTTTGTAATATATATAATAATATATATATAGTTAATAATAATATATATATATATTTATTATAATAATATATATATAGTTTTGTAATACATTTTATCAATAATAATTTTCGACATTATTACGCTTTTCAAGGGTTTCATTTGAATAAATTTGTTTAATTAAATTGGATGGTTTACGAACCGTACACTTCATTATAAAATGGAAATGGAGAAGAGTAATTGATAGTTGCAAACCATTTAAGGCACGTAAAATTTTTAACGTAACGAGACTCGAACCCACGCCTCTTAGAAACCGTCCAAGCGCTTTAATCATTAAGCCATATATTCTCATCAAAATATGTGTGCATCGAAAATCTTATACGCTTGTTAAAATTTATTTATGTTGTCCGATCTCTGTGAAAAATTTTGCGAAATTCCTCTTTCCAACGATTATATATTTTTAAGAATGATTTTTTTTGTAAGAGAGAATAATAATATTTATTACTTAATTGTACCCAACCACTAACCATAGAAAAATAGTTTGATTCCCGATTTTTATTTGGTATCCAAGTACAAATTTGAGATTGGTAAAATGTAAAATATTAAAAAAAAACAGCTTCACGCTGTATCCCGCACACTGCGGGATAGGCAGAGGGAACCTAGTGTAAGACACTCCGTTCCCTACTTTTTGCCGAATTCTGAAGGCATTGCATGTTAAGTGGCAGAACTCAACGCCGCGCTTAACCTCGACACCATCCTCGAGTGGGGATCGAACCCACAACCGCTGCGCCACGACTGGCCTCGATAAAATATTATCATCTAGTATATATTTATATACTAATTCAACATAAACAAAAGATTATTTCAACCAATTAATAAAGAATTAGGACCTGTGATCCAAAAAGAAAACACCATAAAAAACGTCTTATCCTACCCCATTTACCACATTTATATAAAAAAAATATATCCTTTTTACATTCCAATGTTTTTCTCAGCGTAATGAAGAGGGTGCTATTATGGAAATTGGTATAGCCGAATGTAACAATTTTGATGTTTGTCGTATTTTCCAATTTCATCCGGATGGAGTCCCAATTGGATGGATTGTTGATTCGGGGGATTAGATAAGCACTTTCTGTTTACTGTAGCGATGGAAGCGTTTTTCGTATTACGATTATAGAATGATTTGTTATTAGTAACGTTATTTGTTCCCCTCGAGGATCGATAGCGTGATTTGGGGCTGTCTAAGAGCCGTGGTTTATGAAATGAAATTGATTAATTTTGAGAGTAGTGATCTTGACAAGAACTGTATGAAAAAGGTGGTGTAGATGATATTGAATTATAGTTTAGAGTGGTAGACTAGAGATTTCTTCAAATGTCAAGTTTCAGTTTGCATGGCTTAAGCTGAGGTTTGAATTTGTGTGAATATTTATGAAAGTAGAAGTAGAAAAAAAATTAACAATAAGTTTATTATAAGAGAACAAAATCGCACATAAAAATATGATGTCAATTCTTATACGCCAAATAATGCACCCTCGTAACTTTTCTCTCTCGGTTGATGCTGCTTATATTATAAAAAACAACTTAGTGTACATTTTTTTTCAATATTTCAATGAATAAAATTAATTCCACCCAAAGGTGGAAAACGTAAAAGGGAATGTATTAAGTTCCCTCTGTTTAACCTCTTTTTTGAGGAGTAACACGTGATGCTGACAATCTTGACTTCATTTTTACAACTAAATTTATGTAAAGTACAGAGAGAAAATAAAAATAACTTTAAAACCATTACACATACTTATTTATATATACACACATCTAAAAAAGTCAGAAAAACTTTAAAAATAAAATGTTAATTTGGCAACCGTAATTCACTGGACAAAGCTGGCCGCAAGTTAAAACGTAACTGCTTTTTGCTCATACACGTTCACCTGTTTGTTAGGGTTCAACCGCATGTTAAACAAAAACAATGTGAGGTTGAACTCTTTTTAAACTTACTTAGTTAATATTCCGCCCACGACTTTGTCTATGTACCGTTTATTTTACATTGAAAGGCGAAAAAGTTTGGGTTGCTTGGAGTGAAGTGAATAGTTAAAATAATTACATTTATTTACTAAGTCTGTATGAAAAAAGAAGAGCTTTGAAACAGTGAAGTGATGTGTCACTGGACTCTCTGTGCGTATCTTGAATATAGATCTTATTTTTTTATTTTTATCTTTACGCTTATCCCCAGCAAGGTAGCCAGCCAAAACGGTACGCTTCCTGCATACTTCCGTTCCTGTTAAGACACTTCCGTTTTCCACTTTGCGCCGAATTTTAGAGGCATTGTATGTAAAGTTGAAGCAGAGCTCAACGATTCCAAAGCCTCGTCACTTCCATCTTAGTATTAAATACTTCATTACGTCTATTCGGAATTGAATCCACAACATTTCACGTTTACAGCCGCACGCTCAAGCCTCTGAGCCGAGACTGGCTTAAATCAATAATATACGTATTCTTTTTTTTGAATAAAAATCTGTATTGTATATATTTCTTAGAAAAAAATACAAGCATAATGTATGAAGCGAATTGAAAAGGATGTATGACATCTCTTGAGACTCAATTTCTACGAAACAATTATATTTCGTCTTCAGTTAGGGCCATAAAATGAGGTGAACGATTTTGAATAAATTTTTATATTCTTTTAGTGACAGTCATAATACAGTCAAGAGTTTTTAACATTTTTAAAGTGTTATTCCATACTTAGGAAAGAAAGATACGTATTTAGAAAACGTATAAAAAATTGAACGTAGCGGGACTCCAGGAGGCGCGGGTTCGAGTCCCGCTACGTTCAAATTTTTATACGTTTTCTAAATTAGTACAGTCAAGACTGTCTGTCTGTATAGACTATATATATATTAATTGTAGATTCAACTGCCACTAGAAGTTTAAAATTTAAAAAAAAATAGAAATTATACTGTAAAATCTTCTTATATACATACTCTCTCGTATATTTACATAGACGTTTAGTATCGAAAGTGTAAAAAAGTACAAAACATTGTTGAAGTGCAAACCAACATAACGTTCTAAATCCCGCGCTCGAAACTCTTGCGTTGGCTTTATTCAACGTATTCAGCCGACAGTATTTGTAGCAGTTTGTCCGGTTACTGGTGGTGTAATCCAGGTAGTGTAAGAGGTGACTGTAGAATCTTTTCATCTTTTTTAAATGTTTTTTTTTGTATTAAATTCTATTTTGTTTATGATTCTTTTTTTTTTAATTTTAAGCTGTATATTACACTTTCGTTCCTCATTTTGCGCCGAATTTTGAAAACATTGTGTGTTGAATTACCAAACTTAGCGCCTCGCCTTGAGCGACCTTTTTAAAGCGAGGTAATAATAATATTAAATATTTATCTTCATTTTATTGAGTGAGGCTGGAACCCCCAACCATTCGCGTTTACAATTGCAAGCTTATGAATCTGCGCCACGACTTGCCTCAGTAATTGATTCGTTTTAATTCTTAGTAAATATGACTCTATTTAAAATCTAGTACCTACTTGACTGTTTAACATACAAATAATAATTAACGTGGATTATTAAGTATACTAATATAAAACTACACTCTCGCGTTTCTGTAACATCACATTTACTTAAAATAATATGCTTATATGCATCTTAATATGTTAAAAGTTATATACGACGAAGTTTTAATAAAAAAATATTACCTCAAAAAAAAAAGAACAAAATACTATATAAAAAAACAATTTATCAGCCAGTCCTCATACTATACAGTAGAGAAGGATTCTCGATATTCTACAGGTGGTACTTTAAGCTATGATTCGGCTTTGCTCGCTCTACTCGATGTCCTAAAATTTTATTTATGAAGATATAAACCGAGGAAAAAGTTAGAATAATGCCAACCAGCGTTACGTTTTGATGGCCGATTTACATAAAAGACGTATTACGAGTTCGTCATACTAAAAGTGACATAACTATGAAAAATATTTTTTTAGTGTAACAAAGCTTTGTGTATAGTTTTGTAGAAAATATGTGAACGGATGCTATTTTAGAGTATTGAAATATAAAGTTAAATATAAGGATAAATTCTATAAATTGTTATTGTAAATTATGCCTAACATCGTATATTGTATGAAAATGGTGTGAAGAAATCGAGGTTGTTGTAATTAGATACTATAATATTATGAATTTACAGCAAATATAAATACTAACACTTTTGAGGCCGGTCATGGCGCAGCGGCACGAGGTGTGACTGCAAAAACCGACTGGTTGTGGGTTCGATCCCCACTCGAGCAAATAAAATATTTACTTAAATTTATATTTCCATTTCTTCGCTCTGGTGTCGAGGTAAAGCGCGGCGTTGAGTTCTGCCACTCAACACGCAATACCTCCAGAATTCTGCAGAAAGTGGGGAACGAGGTGTCTTAACACTAGGTTCCCTCTGCCTACCCTGCTGTGTGCGGGATACAGCGTGAAGCTAATTTTTAATTTCAACACTTTTGAGCCTTGAGCAGTTCTTAGGATTTATGACCTAAATGTAGCTCCCCAGCTCAGAAACCTCTGTACAATGTACTTAGAATAGCCTTCACTGCTCGAGTTCATTATTTTATTTTACTCACTAAGGTAACGATACAAAGCGCGACGTTGAGTTTCCGGCAGAAAATACAGAAATATAGTGTCTAAGCACTATGTTTTCAGGATCCCTTTGCCCACTCTGCTATGAGCGGGATACAACGAGAATAAAAAAACCAACCAGTACAAAAATAATAATTCAACCACTTAAAATAGATCAGGCAAAAGGTTTATATATCTTCTCGTTCTGGTAATAAATTTAACACCGCTTGGAGCTCCAATAATCATCTCACCAACAGACCGTGTCACGAAAATTTGGCGTAAAGTGAGGAATGGAGTGTATTAACACAAGGCTTCCAGTGCCTACCTAATATTATGCGGGATACAGCGTGAAACCAAAAAAAATGTCCAAAAATTTAACTTCAAATGTCAATAATATATTATATAAAAGGGCGACTATCTCGTCTAACAATCGTACAAGCCACGGGGGTGTAAACTACCCCACATATAATATTTTCTGTCGTTCCTCTGTAAATTAGAGCGTCGAACACTTTTGTACCTCATCACAAGGGTTTTGCCGTTACAGCCTTTGAAAATTTTGGATTAAATTTGATATTTCAAAAGTAGCTCTATATTTATGGTAGCAAAGTCCTATTTTCACTGTAGTATTTGTAGAAGATAAATCGTAGTATGTCTTCCCTTTCAAGTTTCTGGCACGTGCAGGGAAATTGATTTATATCTCTGTGTATCTTAGTAGTAATATGTTAGTTCTTAGTGAACGATAAAATATCGGCAGCATCCCTGGAGATTCCTATACAATAGAAAACGAAAATGATAATATTTTAAACATTTATACATACTCCTACATATTGTTAGCATTTGTATAAACAAATAAATCATATGGCAGAAAGCATCTGAAAATTTAGCATATTAGGCACTAGACTATTGAGTGCAAAAGCAAAGTAGAGATTATATATTGTTTTTTTGACAGTCCATTAGACGTTTTTCGCCAGTAATTGCGTACAGAAGGTTGAAACGAAACAGGATCAGGAAGCTATCTCCATTGCGTTTAGAACAAAGATACGTGTTAATATAATTAACAATCGGTACTCAGTGATTATGGAATATCAATTAAATTTACCAAAAAAGCCTAGCCTAAGCACCAGTCCGCTTATAACATTTTATTATCCAATCCAAAGTCATCATTACACTTTTTTATTCATTTAAGTTTTATAGGGTAAAGGCACCTGTAATACCTTAACGAAGCCACCTTAAGGATCATTTTTTTTATTACAGATATAAAAAAATATACAAAGTTTCAATTACATCTTTTATTGTATTTTGAAAATTTGTTCAAATTTTTTTAAGTTTTTACTAGCCAAAAAAAGAACAAAATTTCTAGTTATCGATATTGAGGCCTCAGTAATAGCATATTTTTCGACTGAGACTAAATATGTGGACGCCGAAAACAAATTATCTTATACTAAAATAAAAGTACATTTATTGTTAATTTAAAAATATAAAATATTAACTTTTCTTTTCGCGTTATATTTGAAGTCTTTATATTGTTAGTATGCTGTAATTTTATTAAAAAGTCTCTAATTGAAAAAAAATGAAATATCTTATACAAAAATAATTATTATCTATATCTGTCGATAAATAAAAAATGTATTTTAGAAGTATCAGTTTTTGAAAAGTTTCACAATAAAGTTAGTTAAAAGATATCTTTAGCAATCTGTCTCTGACTATCCTGCTATGTGTGGGAAACATCGTGAGTATGGAAAAAGAACATCAGGAATTACTGTCTACACAGGCGTAGCTTAAGCATACCTTGCGGACTGTATATTAATAAATTTACTTAAAATTTATATTCTTACTTACAGAACATAAAAAAAAAAATCAATTGTTGGTGCTTTTCGGCTACCCTACCCTACTTAGCTTATCTTATCCAAAAAGTAGATAATATAAAACTCTAAAAAGTTGGTTCCTTTTGCCATGTGCCATTTTGATACAGAATTCAAATTAATCATTATATATTTTGCATTGAACATGAAACTCTCGTATATGGAGGAAAAATAACCTTTAACATAATGATTGCCACGTTACGTTGAAAGCGAGGCGTCTTGATAAAGCGACCCATTTTTTAGAACACCCTACAAATTACACTGGTTTGTTCTTTTAAGGAATTTTGTGTCCTGTTGAAATGTTTTTTGTTTCTATATGGAATCTTGGCTGTAATAAGAAGGTTATGGATTCGATTCCCATTCGGAAGAAAAAAATATTTCTATTACCTCGCTCAAATAACAAAATAAAGCACGGCGTTGAATTCCGCCATCCAACACACAATGTTTTAACGATGAATTTGCAAAAAACAAGAAACTTAGAGAAAATGAGAATTACTTTAATATAATATTTGATCTCATATTTTTCCTTTAAATATACCTATCGAAATATTCAATCTAATAATTATCTGTAAGAAATTTACGTTTTTTAAATGCCGGAATAAATTAAATATACTATTATTTAAAATCATCTTCACGCTGTATCCCGCACACAGCAGGGAGACAGAGGGAACCTAGTGTGTGTAAGTCACTTCGTTCCCTACTTTCTGCCGAATTCTGGAGGCAATGCATGTTGAGTTGCAGAACTCAACGCCGCGCTTAACCTCGACACCAGAGCGAAGAAATGCAAATATAAATTTAAGTAAACATTTCATCTCCTCGAGTGGGGATCGAACCCATAACCAGTCGGTTTTACAGTCACAATATACTAATATTTTATGATGATAAATTATAATTTATGATAATAAATGTAAACAATTTTTATATAATTTGTACCTATAATATTATTGAAATAATTCGTTTTTTTAAACTGCTGCTATTCATAATATGGGAAATATTTTATCTTATGCTTAAACTTTACAAATTTACTATAATATTAAAAAAAACATTGAACGGAGAAAGCCTCTAGTGTCAAGACACAACACTACGTTTCCCACTTTCCACCCAATTGTCTAGACATCAAGTGTCTACCAGAGAAAAAAAATATAACCACTGCCTTGGATGAAATTGAACCCACAACAACCACGCCATAATAAGAAGTTGCTTCGATAGCGCTAGTATCATTATTTATATTGTAACAGGAAATTCCGGAACTTCACCCTTTATTGTGATCAATTATTCATTTGAGATTAATGCATCACTTCCCTCAATAGTGACACGTTCGACTTGTTTTATTAGTTCCATCATCCGTCTTCATCATTTTAGGGATGCGAAAGTATTTACAAAAATGTCAAAGTTGATATTTTCTTAACAAAATTGGTTATTATTGTGTAGCATCTGACGGTGATCGTGGAGGTTGGGGGTTCGATTTTCAATGGAGGCTAATGAATTACACTAAAATTATTTTGATTCCCCGCTGTCTCTGACAAAGCGAGGGCGAACGAGCGTAAGGTTTCGTATATCAACGTAGAATGTTACATAATTGGGCAGAAAATTGGAAGCTAATCCTGAAATATATAGGAGGTTCTTATAGGAATATAATATAATTATATATAGGAAAAGCTTCAAGTTTTTTCCAGCAAAGCAGAAAAGACCGGTGAACCCTATCACTAAGACACTCCATTTCCAACCTTTTCCCCCAACTTTTAAGATATTGCGAGTTCAGTGATGAAACTCAGCGCTGTACTTTGTCTACAAGGTAGAGGAAATGAAAATAAACGTAATAATTCCCCCAAGTCTGGATCGAACCCACAACCATTGCGTTTACAGTCAGATGCTGTCCTCATGCCATTAAGTACTAGCAGCTTAAATAAATAAGGAAATATATATATATATATATATATATATATATATATATATATATATATATATATATATTTTTTGAATTATTTTATATATATATATATATATATATATATATATAAAATAATTCAAGAAACTAAAATAACTATACAATATCTGTCTGTATGTAGTAACAAAACCCATTAGTTGCTAAGATTCTTTTTGTGTCATTAGTAAAGACTGAAGTACACGTCCTTAACAGAAAACCTAATACGCTCTCAATTTGAAGTATACTATCGCGCAAAGTATACTACAATATAATAATGACGTCATTTGTTGTTTTATTTAAAATAAGTTTTTTTTTACACGCTTTATCCCGCATGTAGCAGCAGCAGGATAGGCAGAGGGAGCTTAGTGCTAAGACACTTCGCTCCCCACTTTCCGCTGCATTCTGGAGGCATTGCTTTTGCTTTTGTACCAGAGCGAAGAAATGAAAATATTAATTCATTCCCCCGAGTGGAAATCGAACCCACAACCGTTGCATAACAGTCACACGCTTGAGCCCCTGCGCTACGACAGCCTCCATCGGTGATATACCTACACCCGCCACGAGGCCACGAGGTCGAAGCCGCTGGTGAGAGCTAGTGATTAATATGAGCACTGTCGCGAGACATTACTTGTAAATTATATATTTTCCTCTCAATTTCTGTTCAAATGGACGAAAAACAAATTCCTATTTAAATGGAAATGATTTTGTACGTGAAAACCGTTTTTCCATAAAATACTTTCAATTAGCGGCTTTGTCGTAAAAATGAAGTGTTTTTTGTTTTATTACAATAGATTTTGGATGGACTGAGAATGATCCTTTGCTTTTAATGACAGATTTGCACAATAATTTATTTAAAAATATATAAGGTTCGTTTGAAAGCGCGATGGTTGTGGGTTCAATTCCCACTGAACGAATCTACCAATTTTACTCACATAGCTAAGTTTCACCACTCAATAACTCGGTATTATGTCGAAAATTGGACAGATAATGGCAAACGGAGTGTCTTAACACTAGGTTATCTTTGCATAGTCTGTCATATGCGGGATAAAGCGTGAAGCTAAAAAAAATGAATGAATTTAAATAATTATTGTATTCTATAAGCCATAAACAAAAAACACAAAAAAACCCAAGATAACAAACAAATTAAAATATGAAATTATAAATTAAAATACTCCCAAGAAAAATCCTTTACAAATTATGATTATTTACGGCTATTGAACACGAAGGTAAAAGGGAATTTTATTAGAAGAAAATAAATACCCTCCTTATAAATAACTTTATATAAAAAATATATATTTATATTATATAGTAGGTATAAATGCTTCATTTATTCGAACTGAGGAAGGAACTACAACAAGGAAGATACAACAAGTGTTTACTAATTTATTTATTTTAAATAAACAATAAAAAATATATTAACTGATATTTTTTATTTAAATATGTTTACACATACATATGTGTATTAATATAATAATATACATTTGACTTACCAAATGATACATACGTTATTTTTATCAGCTTCACGCTGTATCCCGCACACTGCAGGGTAGGCAGAGGGAACCCAGTGTTAAGACACTCCGTTACCCACTTTCTGCCGAATTCTGGAGGCAATGCGTGTTGATTGGCAGAACTCAACGCCGCGCTTTGCCTCGACAACAGAACGAAGAAATGGAAATATAAATTTAATTAAATATTTCATCTCCTCGAGTGGGGATCGAACCCACAACCAGTCGGTTTTACGCGTTGTGCCGCTGCGCCACGACTGCCTCATACATACTTTAATATAACGTTTTTTTACCTTCACACCATACCATGTGCATATAGGGTAAGCGAATGGAGTTTATTGCTAAGACACTCCACATATTATTATTTAATTAAATAAGAAATAAAATATAAAAAAAAACTAAAACAAATAAAATCAGTTTAAAATCAACATTTATTATAACAAAAGTACGAGTTAATTTTCATTGAAGAGTTAAAACGTAAGGGTAAGACGGTGGGACGTAATCGCAACAAGCTTTTCCAAAAGAATTTCTTTTTTGGAACGTCTTGGGAGATAAACGGAATTTATTGCCGAGATTAAAGCGAGCTCCGATTGTTTGGAAGAGTGTCAATCTGGACTGAGGAGACGCGGGGAATGTCGCCCGATGTAGTATTATGTGGGAATATACGGGTGAGTATTGCTTTTTTTTAGGTTCACGATGTATCACGCATGGAGAAGGGTAGCCAGAGGGAACTTAGTGCTAGCACGCTCTATTCTCCACTTTCCGTTAAATTTTCGAGACGAACTCAATATGAGTTTCAAAACTTAACGCTGCGTTTTCTCTTGTTACCAGAACGAGGAAATGGATATGGACATTATCGCGTAAAATTTCGCCTTTTAAATTGAGTTTATACCAGTTCATTTTTTTTGTACAGTTCAGTGTAGTTTTTTTTACTACCTAAAGGTATATCTATATAAATACCTATATAAATAGTATATTAAGAGAGAGAGCTTCTATAAATTTCTTTTTTGTCTTAAGTTTCAAAATTTGAAAAGGTTGTTTAAATTCTAGAAAGCGTTATTGATAACAAAATGAAAAAAGTTTACGGTTTATTTTTGTTATAAGTCATTAAAATATATTTTTGAAACCAAAATGTTTATATTTTTTTGAAATAATTGGTCAATCAGTGTTCAGTGTTGAGTCTTACAAAAGAAATTATATTTGTATTTTCATATTCGGGTCAAATTATATTTATGAGAATAATTTAGGTATACGGCGTTGTGTTCCGCTTTCCAAAACCAAAACACTAAAATAGGAAAAAAGAAATTTAAAAAATTAAAAAACATACGTTTTCATACGAAATACATACACGTACGTATGACGCTTAGGGCTATGTTTCGCCGCTCCCGAATAGCGCTACGGTGGTTATTCCCTGTTTGCCTTTCGTGCATTTTTCCCGACGAATTTAATTTGCTATTGAGCCATCTTAGCGGCGGATATATTGTAACGGTATTTTTTGTTATATTTCTAGTTGAAATGTGTAATTGGGGTTTAAAAAAACCTGCGAGTCTTTGAAACTGTCTTGAATGTCTAATATTAACGAATGAATTAAATTTTACGATTGATTTTTGTTTAAGAGTTCGATTACATTCAAGGGAACTGTGTATATTTAAAATATTTTCTCTGGTTGCGCGCGGCGTTGAGTTCCACTCAACACGCAATGCCTCCAGAAATTGGCGGAAAGTGGGGAACGGAGTGTCTTAACACTAGGTTCCCTGCTATGTGCGGGATACAGCGCGAAGAACAATCTTTTCATAATCTTTTTTTTTTTATAAGTACATATAAAATATCTAAAACAATCTAGTGACTGTAAACGCAATGGTTAAGTTTCGATTTCCACTCGGGGGAAATTCTCATTTACTTAATTTCATCGCTTTATCAACAAGACAACGCACGGCGTTGAGTCCCGCCGCTCAATACTTAATGTCTCAAAAATTAGGCGGTGCGTGAGGATCGGTGTGTTTCAACATTAGGTTCTCTCTGCTATATGCAGCATAAGCTAAAAAAATGTTTCACTTTATTTAGCTTCACGCTTTGTTCCACATATAACGACAGAAGTAGCTGTCTACCTTTCATTAACAGGATAGTTAGAATCTAATAATAGACCACCTACATTCTATTCTATGATTTCAGCTCAAATTCAAAACGATGCGTATACGGTGCATAAATAGAACCACATACTGCAATTTATTATATAATTAACTAGCGGGCGCGCGCAGCTTCGCCCGCTTATTTGCACCCTTAGGGGTGAATTCTAAAAAAACCATGAAACACGTGTTCAATAAAATATTTTTGACAGTTTGAATTTAATTTTTTATAATTTTTTTTCCATACAAACTTTTAACCCCTATTTCATTCCTTCACACTTTTAAAATTTTTCAAAACTCCTTCTCAGTGGATATCCAGATTACGAAAATAAACAACTGTCCAAATTTTACGTTTCTACGCACAGCAGTTACGGCTGTGCGTGCGTGCGTCTTACCTCAGTCAGTCGGAACATGTCCTTTTATATATATATATATATATATATATATATATATATATATATATATATATATATATATATATATATATATATATATATATATATATATATATATATATATATATATATATATATATAGGATAAGCCAACAACTTTTGTTTTTTTTTTTAAATTGAGTTGTTATGCGCCACAGACTTGTTGTCCGTGCCTTTTTCGTACTTAATTGATTATTAAAACTGTTGTTTTTTCTCTTAAAAATCTGAACTCAAATATTTTGTCATCATAATTTATTTAATTCCAATTAAAATAAAATTTTACAGTAGATACTTTATACGACGTACATACTATATTTTAGATATTCTCTATTCTTTGTTTGACCATAAAAGCTACAAGCAAGTGTGTTTTTATTTATAAAATGCTCTATAAACCGCCTTTATTGCCTCGACAACAAAGTAAAGTATTGACATTTTTACTAAAACTTTCAGGGGTCGTGCCTTCGGGCTGACCTCATATTTTGACAGATGTTGCAAGATAAATCAACTGATTACAAAAGGAAATACTACGCGTCGTATAAAAATGTTTTTTTTTTTGTTTATTAGGCGGTCGTAGGTTTTAATCATGTGTGGTACAAAATATTTGAATTAATTATTAATAGATTTAAGTTTGAAAGTATAAAAAATATGTTGCTTCTATTTTGGTAATGTAATAACATTTCTTCACTTGTCACCCATCCAATATTACCGCCGAATACAAGTTTTCTTTCTCTAATTCTCTAATGTAAGATCTGCTCTTGCCATTAGCTACACCGAGAACTGCAAGTACGTGATTGAGGACGGTAGGCTCTTGTCCCCTTGTCTTCTCTCGCCTTCCCTCGCCTTTTTATCCGGTGTGAATTAAAGAACGAAAGTTAAGAACATGAAACTTGCCAAAGTCACTTGTCAAGTATCGTACCGAAAGCTTCTAGAAGGCGCCTCACGAGATTCTACACGGGGCGTAACAGTACCAGAGAAATCTACTTATGTACCAAAAATTAGAAGGTTGGTTCCAGTGAGGTGGATCCGATTAATAGATCCAACAAAGAGATTGAATTATTGCCATTTCCTCTCTTCTCCGTGTGAGAGGAACAGAGTGTATTAAAATTACGTTTCCACGTTATATGCGGGATATATGCCTGAAGACCAAAAAGATGCCTAAATATCGCTTTATTTACGCATTTAACACACCAATCGATATTCGACGATTGGTCAATAAATCTTTTTCATATACCAATTTAGTTTCAAAATATAGACATGACAGGGTACATCGGTCATCTATAGTTTATTATTTTGTAGCTTCACACGTCCCTCGCATAAAAGGGCAGCTAGAAAAATTGTAATAAAACCCTCCGTTATTTACTATTCTCAAAACTTTAAGATATTGAGTGCTTAGTTTGAAATATAACCCTGCAATTCAACATGTGCGTAAACGTGGGAAGGGTGGTCCGACCCATCACAAAATATTTACAACAAAAACATTTAATAATTACACTAATGTAAAAAAAAAACATTTTATTAATATGCTTTAATTAAAAAATATATATATATGTATTATGCACACAACAGGGTAGACAGAGGGAACCTAATGTTAAGACACGCCGTTCCTCATTTAATATTTTTTTAATAAATCGTCTTTCTTATTTTTAATTTTAGAAATAATTCAACCTGCAAATAAACATACAATTATCTAAAAAAATAAATATTATTCAGTGGCCTCAAAGAGCTAAAAAAATATTATAAATCATGTAAATTTCTGGTGACCAGGCCACCCTATGGATGGATGGCATCTCATGGATCCTTAGTAACGCTGACAGATATTACATATCAATACCCTGTATTGACAACTTTGACAACTTTAAAGTCGGACAAATGATTATATCGAAACCACAACCACGGCGCATAAAGTAAGTCATGATTTACCAACTTTAGTGAAAGTGAATAATGTATTACACCACTGCAATACATTTATACTGTGACTTAACCGTACAAAACGTTCATAAATCGTATGAAATCATCCCTTGTTTATTTCTATGCAAATTTAACTTTTGTTATCGAAAGTGGACAATGATTTTGAATCGATAATCTAAATTGAACCTTAATATTAGTTGATAAAGTCTATTTTTAAAAGTGTTTTAGAGGATATTTTGTATTTATAGTTTTATTTTAACATGTTTCCACTAAGCTTTGTATCGTGAGTAAATCTTTTTTGTATTTGTTTTGATATATTGCGGCAGAGATTTAGATTCTCGACTAATCTATTAGATTTTATCTCTATTAGTTATGTAAAAGTGCTTTTTTTTAGATTATTTATGCAGTATTGTTTTTCTTGCCCTTTTCACTACGGAGAATTTAGTCACTAAAAACGAAACCTCTCCTGTTAATATCATCGCATATTGATAAAATGTGTGGGGTCAAGTCTTTAAAAATATTCTAATTTCTCAAAAACAGACATTTTCCGCCGAATTATGGAGACATTGTGTGTTGCGTGTCAGAACTTAACGCTGCGTTTTGCCTAACGTTTAGTGTAATATCTAAATTTGTAAAAAAATAGTTATTTAAATTAAAACCTACTCTATACAGCTGTGAAAGCTGTAGCGTCCCAAAAAAGGTCACATATAAATGATTTCTATTTATGTAAAACCCACTTCATTCCAATTAGAAGGCATTAATTAACTTTAATGGATAATTAATACTTTTGAAGCGTCAAAAAAAACATTTTCCTTTTCCACAAAAAGCTTCAGATCAAAGAAATAACATTAAATTACGAGTGATGTCGTACATCGACAGAAATGTAAAATAAATTATAAATAAATAATTAGAATTAATTAAGGGATAAAAGCGACCAAAGGGAAGGAAGTTTTTTACCTATTTATAGGCCTCTGTCTATTTACAGCGTTCAACAGGCATAAGGCGAAATCGGAGTCCAGCAACGAAGTCTCATTGAGTTCTGCCACTCAACACGCAATGCCTCCAGAATTCGGCAGAAAGTGGGGAACGGAGTGTCTTACACTAGGTTCCCTCTGCTTACCCTGTTGTATGCGGGATACAGCGTGAAGCTGATTTTAGAAACGAAGTCGGAGAGGATGATAAAAAGATATTGTACATTTATACACAATACATATTACCAGGCCGTTGCACAGTGGGACGCTCCCATACAAGAACATCTAATTTTAATGCTCTGTTAATTTTTTAATATTATTATTTATATAGAATAGACTTATTTATCTAAAAATACGGTTTTTGATTCCAGTTAAAGTATCCAAAATGATCTTCACTTCGATATTTCGCTGTTTTCAATAATGATAGCGCATTATAAACTATCGAAATAGTTAAACGTTGGTCTCGTCAGTTTCTTTAGTAATTGTATTAGTATTATAAATTTTTATAAAGCTTATTATCTCTTCTCTAAAAATATAAAATTTGTTTTGGTTAAATAATTGTCATAGAATTTTTAGAAGTAGTAAGTTTTAACATAATCGTTTTTTCAATTGGTATTTTCACTATTGCCGCTGGCTGCCGCTGCTGCGTCTGATTGAGAACGCAATAGTTCTGAGGTCAACTTCGAATCCCACTCTGAAGTACTAATATATCATTTTATCGCTCTTTCCTTTCCTTTCTACTTTTCTTGTCTCAAAGATTTGGTGAAATGTGGGGATTGTTATGTATAACACTGACATCCTTCTGCCGATCCCGCTGCGATATAGTAAAGCGGAGGAGACACTTCGTTCTACAAATCGTAGACGCCGAACATTAGGGAATAAATTAAGACAGAGAAAAAAACAAAAAATCTAAACTTCCACTTAATTCAGAAGAGTAAAGCGAAAGGGACCCGTTCTCGGTCTCGCCTGCTTGAACTATACTTTTAAGTATTATATCTGTTGTTAATATATTAACCAATCTAATTTATGTATTTATTTATTCTATCCATTCTAAAATATTCGTATAATGTTGAATTCTATATTTTTTTTTCTTATGTAGTAAAAATATAAGAAATTAAATGCAAAAAATATATAATTAATGCAACAAAAAAAAGTGAAACTAAATTATAAAAGAGTATAACAAAATTACAAAAGAAAAATTAAGAAGTTCTACCAAAAGAAAGGTATTTTACAATCAAAGTGGCTTCCAGATCAACTCCCTGAGGCTTCAGATGAATTAATTCGCGGATCAAGGGTTAAAATATTCCTTAATTAGATCTCGAGAAAATAATTTGTATTACAATATTATACCATTTAATTTTGTGTAGATTAATATAATTACTTAACTCTTATAATCCTGTTCTGGCAATAATTCTTAATTTATCGAGGTCGTGGGTTATATTATCGAATGTATTTTGAAATTTGTAGAATCTCATATTAGCAAATAAGATTGTTGTTGTATTTAAAATCAAATTTCTATAATACTTATATATTAGTAATATTATAAAGTCCGGTCGGTCGGTTGAGGCCGGTCGTGGCGCAGCGGCACGAGTGTCTTTGAAACCGACTGGTTGTGGGTTCGATCCCCACTTGAGGGGATGAAATATTGACTTAAATTTATATTTCCATTTCTTCGCTCTGGTGTCGAGGTTAAGCGCGGCGTTGAGTTCTGCCACTCAACACGCAGTGCCTCCAGAATTCGAAAGAAAGTAGGGAAAGGAGTGACTTAAACACACTAGGTTCCCTCTGCCTACCCTGCTGTGTGCGGGATACAGCGTGAAGCTGATTTTTTTTTAATTATAAAGTTGAACAATATGGTTGAATGTGCCTATCTCAGGAACTACTGGTGCGAACTGAAATATTCTATTTGTGTGGATAGTCCATTCATGTAGAAGGCTTCCAAAGTGAGAATCGAACCTACAACCGTTGCGTTACCAGCGAACCGCCTACACGCTAACCAAACGTGACATACACACATAATATATCATATGAATAGGAATATTATTGAAAACATTTTACATACGTGTCCAAAATTCACATCATAAACTGTAAGTAGTCCCGTAACGTAAATTTACGGCACCAACTTGGTACAGCTTGGGAATTCCCCTTTATGTGAACTTCCAGAGTAGGTTAGTTTGACAACCAAAAACTAATGAGCTTTATTGTTTATAAATTTGATGATAAAGATGATGATTAAGAAACTGTTAAAGTTTGTGGGGAAGTTGATGATTGAATCAGCCATATTGCTACGAAGATCGTGATGAGTTATATATTGGATTTTTTTTAGCTTCACCTGTATTCCGCATAGTAGGTAGGCAGAGGGAACCTAATGTTAAGACACTGTGTTCCCCATTTTCTGCTATTTTTTTAAGGCATTGCGTATTGCTTTGCTAAATACAACGTCGAGCTCTTCAGTTGGTGTTAGAGCGAAGAAATAAAAATATAAATAAATAATAATTCATTACCCCGAGTGGGGATCAAACCCACAACAGTTATAGTCATACTCTTTTGTCCTTGCGCCACGACGGCGTCAAAGATATCGGAGTTAATGGGAAAAAAAAACACCTACTGCAAGAGTCAATCTATGACTATGATATTAGAAGAAGACGTAGAAGAAAATCTTGATAATATAACAAGGAGTGCACGAGATTAAAGAGGTATGTAGGAACAAGAAGTACTTGCATGTAGAGTAAGAGACACAGAGACCGTAAAGTTTGGCACTCCGTTCTCCCTAACTACCACGCTAGAAATAAAACGTGAGGTTAAAAAAAACATATATTTATTAAAATTTATACATATACGTGCTTTTATTAATTACTAGCGGCCCGCCCACGGCTTCGCCCGCTTAAAATACATGATTATTGATTTAATAAGAAGAATTGATTGACAACTCTAATGACTTCTAATATAATTTTGTATTACTTTAATCTCTAATATTCTAATATGATTTGTTTACGACATTATCGTAACTTCTATAAGAAATTTTGATTATTTCGAACTAAAAAATATGACCAATGTTGATATTCGATATTCATAAAATATACATAAAGCTAACTATTTATTATATGTATATATTTTTGTAACATTACGTTCGTTTACCTATGTTTTGTTTTAAAGCTCTGTTAAATGTGCTGATGTCAATTAATAATTTAATGTACCGCTTCAGAAATAGACTTAAATGTAAAATTATGGATTTGGGTAAGGATTCATAATATTCTTTGTAAAATAACTGTAATGTTTGCATATTAACTCCTGTACAGTTTTTAAATTAGTTACACATATTATTAGCTAAATGTACAATTGGTAAATATGTAGTTATTACAGAGTAAACTTAGAAACGATGTTTTTAGGCATTTTTATATAGATTTATTTCAAACGAAAGAACGAACCAAAAAGTCTATATATTTGCTTGATATCTTTTTGAAGATCAAATCGTTCTTTATCTCTGTGTTGAATTAATTACGATTTCAACTTAACTGTTATGATTTATGAAGGTAATCTCCACTAACAATTCAATTTTGTTTACTTTATTGTATAAAATATTGTATAATAGTGCTTCAAAAATATATATTTTTATCAACAGTCATATGATCAAGACGTTTCGAATGTCATTCTTTAGCCAGTAATCTTACCAGCGCGATTTCTACATAACATTCGCAGGCAAACTAATGCCTTGAGTTCATTCAAATGACGATAACTTTTTTTTTAATGAACCGATTTTGATGAACCAAACTTTAGTACTTAAGTTGAGTTAAAACAAAGCAATTGGTGAAATTTTCAAGTAAATCGGTTCTGTACTTTCAGAGAAAAATGCGGACAGAAATATGTCGACAGACAGACAGACAGACAGACAGACAGACAAGAAATTAAAAAAAAATCTTTTTGCTTTCTATTATTCTTTTTAAATGTCCCTCTATCCATTTCAGTCAAAATTACTAAATGTACAGACAAAATATTTTTACTGTCTTATCTATATATATAAAAGGACTTGTGCTGACTGACTGAGGTAAGACGCACGCAGAGCCGTAACCGCTGATGGTAGAAACGTGAAATTTGGGCAGATGTTTATTTTCATATTCTGGACATCCACTAAGAATGTAATTTGAAAAATTTTAACCCTAAAGGGATGAAATAGGGGTTGAAAGTTTGTATGGAAAAAAACTTTAATCTGTACCGATTTTTATAAAATTTGAAATTCAGACTCCTTAAAATATTTCATTGAATACGTGTTTCATGATTTTTAAGAATTCAGCCCCTAAGGGTTCAAATAAAGGGTTAAATATTTATATGGAAAAATCTTTAAATTGCCACCGATTTTTATAAAAATTTAAATTCAGACTGTTAAAAATATTTTATTGAACACGTGTTTCGTGGTTTTTTTAGAATTCACTCCTAATAAGCGGGCGAAGCCGCGCGCGCCCTCTACTTATATATAGAGATAGAGATAAAAAAATAATATTAAATCAGCTTCACGCTGTATCCCGCAGCAAAATATGCAGAGGGAACCTAGTGTTAAGACACTCCGTGCCCCGTTTTATTGATTATGGTTATTATATTCTTGTTTCTATTACAATTTGTTTCGTCAAATTACTTTTGCTTCTTACCTTTGTCTATTTTTTTTAATAATAATGAAAAAAAAAACAAATCAAAATATATGCCATATCCAAATGTTAAAAGCTCCACAGATCCCCGAGGAGTAATGAGGAAAATCAGGTCATTATTATGTTTCGCTATAATCCTATAACTTTAGCAGAGATTCCCTTTCTATGTTATTTATTGACAATACGGCAGTATTCGGACTCTTCTTGATTTGTTAGATCAAGTAATTTAATATCGCGTATTATATTAATATGTATCTTCACGTCTATACTATATATTGCTATAAAGTTGAAGTGTTAGTTAGTTTAAGCCCGCTAATCTTAGGAACTACTTGTCCTAATAAAAAAAAGGTGCTAGCATTATATATATTTATTTATCTTTTTCTCTCCCATTAGGCTTTGACTGACTGTAGACGCGGCGCCATGATTGTGAGTTCGATTTCCATTGGGGGGAAACAATTTTTCCTTGTTCTGGTAGCAAGATCAGTCCAGCGTTGAGTTTCATCATTCAACAAGAATTGTCTCTAATATCGAAATTGGGTGGTGAGAGAGGACTAGAGTGTCTTAACACTGGTTCCCTTGCCTACCCTGCTATATACAGGATACAGCGTAAAGCAAAAAAAAAACTGTTAGAAACTCTGTTAATCTTATCTTTTCTTTCGCTTTATTTGCGTTTCCTTTCTATTTTAAGGAATTCAGCTTCCCTAAACATGAAACTCGAGACAGCATGTGGTAGCGCCTTTGGGGATATAAACAAATTAGTTCACCCTCCAAACCATAACTTACAATACACGTACATACGTATACTGAACCCCGATGTAGGGATCTTCTATTATTAACGAATATGGGTTTACAAAAAGTAAGTTTTTTGTGAATACCTTGGCGCAATAAGATAAATTCAATGTGTTTTTTAAATAAGTATTTTTCTTTCCTAAGTGTGGAGGATACTTTGAAAATGTTCAAAAAATTCAGTGCGTTTGTTGTAGGTTCGATTCCTATTCGAGGAAAAAAAAAAACTTTTTTAAGGCAATTAATATAGGTACATCACGAGGATCGGTGAATTGAGTGTTGGTACGTTTGCCTATTTCTGCTCTAAGCAGAAAAAACTGTCGGTATAAAAAAATATAATTTAACAGCAGACAATACTTTCAAATCAGATTATTTATTTGGCCTTTTAATAATATAATGGTAAATCATTAAAAGTATTGAAAATTGAAAATATCAAAATACTGCTGGTATAAATTTACAAAAATCGATGAAAAGTTATATTCATGATATTTTTAAACATTTTTAAAGTGTTATTCCACACTTAGGAAAGAAAAATACTTATTTAGAAAACTTATAAAAATATGAACGCAGCGGGACTCGAACCCGCACCTCCTGGATGGAGGCGCGGGTTCGAGTCCCGCTGCGTTCAAAAATTTTATACGTTTTCTAAATAAGTATATTCATGATTTTTGTAATACAAATCAAAATGTTTATTATTCAACTTTTAACAACTTTTTCTTACATTGGCTGTATTATTAGGTAAATATATTAACTTAGAATGAATAAAAAAAATTAAAGATAAATATTATTTAAACATTCAACTTTACTTTGTATCCCGCATATAGCAGACAGGAGGAACTTAGTGTACTTAAGGCACTCCGTTCCCCACTTTCCGTGGATTTTTTTGGTGCATTGCGTGTTGAGAAGCGGAATATAATGCCAGGCACCAGATTTTTACCTTGGTGCCAGAACGAAGAAATGAAAATATTAATTAATAATAGAATTATTATTAATCCCCCGAGATCGAACCCTCAACCTGCGCGTGCCGCTGCGCCACGACGGCCTCAAACATTCAAATTGAGACATAATTACAGCTTTGATTGATGACGCGGCAAACTCGCCTACGGGTCACCTGATGGTAAGTGATCACCGCCGAAAACCAGAGGAGCTACAGGTGCGTTACCGGCCTTTAACTTGGTAATAGACGCGCTTTTTTAAGGTACCCATGTCGTACACAAAAATTGATGTTAAGAGTGTTAGGCTGCCGTGAAGCGTAAGTCTCATTAGACATTTCTTTGTCAATTTTTAGATGTTATGTTCTAAGTAATAAGTCATACTTTAAGTTTTGCACGCAATGCCTCCAGAATTGGGCAGAAAGTGGGGACGGAGTGTATTAACACTAGGTTCCCTCTGCCTACCCTGCAGTGTGCGGGATACAGCGTGAAGCTGATTTGATTTGATTTTAAAGTTTTGTCTTATCCAAGAGAAAAAAAATAAAATTTAAATATTCCTCTCAGAATCCGCAACGATCGTGCTTACAGTCAAACACCACTACAAAGCTAGTATGTGATAACTATAAAGATATCACTATAATTCCCTCTAAGGCCCGATAAAGAAAACATAGCCTCACAAGCTCTGTAATGTGGCGTCTTCATTTGTCAACGTCGCCGCTTCGCTGTATTATTAGTGACGACAAATGGCGATTGCTATCTATTGATTTGGATGTTCCGAGATGGGTTTATTGCGATTGTATACGAGAGGACTTTTTTTTTGGGGTTGTTGATGTATTAGAAATATACTAAGAAGACCGGAGGAATGAGGTGTATTTATTTCTTCGCTTTGGTAACAGGACAAGGTGTCCACCACTCTAAAATGTCTGAAAATTTATTTGAAAAGTGGGAAACGGACACTTCGTTTTCAAGTCGTCGTCAACACTAGGTTCCCTGTGCCTACTGGCTTATATTTATAATATAACTAAAAAATATGAAGGACGTAGATACAATTCCGCGTAAAAAATATTGTTTTTAATAATACATTTATATATTATGTTGCAGAATAAATAAAGCAGTGATTTAACGCTAGTTTCTGTTTTACTATGTATTGTCATTTTATATATATAATTTATTTCTATATAACTTAGATTTAACAAGGAAGGCAAAGCCACAGAAAAAAGTTAGTACAGTATAAAAACAAAAAAAAGTAAATATATATATACGTCAATACATCATATAAACATTTCACACAAAATCCAAACTAAGATCATAATCTCTCAGCACCCCATGCACAGCCATCCGCTAAAATATTACCGTCGCTACACGTTGGGGTGTAATTCCGAAATACGCACAATTGCTGTTCCGCTGCATGGAACTTGATAAAGTCTCTCTGAGGTACTGTTAGAGCGAAAAATTTGTAGAGCAAAGTGGTTTTTGTTGAAAGTTTTTCTGTTTTTTTTTTGCATCTTCACGCTTATTGTATTTAGCTGGGTAGACAGAACTTAGTGTTAAGGCACTCCGTTCTCCACGTTTGTCTACAAATTTGAGTCGTAGTGATTTGAGTGTTATAATGTCTATTAAATAGTTATAATGAGTTGAGTGACAATTTTTGCAGTGATAACTTCTTATTGGAGGGTAAATCGCGTCGTAACGTAACACCGCCGGTTACGACGCCGGTCGTCCCTTTCTCTTGTTCAAACAGCAGGTCTCTCCTCTGTTCACATGACTTTATGTTTAGTGTGCAATAGATAAATACTGTTGTATTGAGAGTGACCATATAACCAAAGTGCCATGCCTACGAATTGAAATCCTACAAAAAATGTTACTTTTGTAGGATAATGTACATACATACAAATAACATTTAAATATTCAAGAATTATAACTAAGAATAAAATATGTATTAGAATCAATAAGCGATATTTTTAATAACAAACTTTTCCCTACATCATCATTAATTAATATACATAAAATTTAAGTAATGGCCTAAATTCTTCTCAAGTTAAACAATTTCAATATTAAATATTTCAACTTAGATTAGTTTAAGTTATTATTTTTGTCGGGCGTCCCAAGACGTATATTTATATTTTTCGAATTCCTTTATATAAATTTAAGGCATAATATCTAAAATACACCTACATAACCTTTATTTTAAGCAATGTTTAAAAAATATTACAAAAACAGTCCATTTATAGATATTCCTGTATATTTTCATCTCTATAATACAAAGTAGAGTCGGCAAATTCATTCTTTAATAACAGGGAATTTTAAATTACTAAAATAATGAACGGTATTCTCGTTTCCTCATGATATAAAATCTTTATTTATTCAGAGCATTACTAAAATTTTTGTCAGTAAAATCTAAATGTCAAGGCTACGAAATAAATATAATTATAAATTTATGAAGATTTTTATATGGGTGAGGGCAATGTAGGAAGAGAGAAATTATCAACAAGACACTCCGTTCTCCATTTTTCGTTTGAATTCGAAATCCTTTGTGTTGAGTGGCGGAAGTCAACGTCGCACTTTATCCTATCAGATCGACGAAAATTATATTATTTATTTCCTCGAGTAGAGATTGAATATACAACTAAAACAATTAATAGCATATTCACCATTGGGCCATGGTGGCCTCTACACATTTATGATGCCGCTTAACCATTTGTATCTACACTTGATGGTTCTAGGTTCAAAATTAAATCGGGGCCCAAGACAGTCGGTTCTGTACATGAACATTTTATTTAAATACAATTTAAATGAAGAAAGTACAATTAATAGTTTTTACTCTGCCATAAATATTATTTAAAACGTCAACATTGGTGACAGTAAAAAAAAAAATTGTTGGGACAAGCTCGAACAGCGTTTTCTACCATAAAAATTAAATGTATTTGGAAAGTATTTTCTGCTTGTGAGTTCTTAGTTTATAAAAGTTGATTGAGCTTAGATGACGTGAATTATCATGTTAAGAAAGTACCAAATGTATTTTATAAAATAACTAGAGGGCGCACGCGGCTTCGCCCGCTTATTAGGAGTGAATTCTAAAGAAACCACGAAACTCATGTTCAACAAAATATTTTTAACAGTCTGAATTTAAATTTTTATAAAAATCGGTGGCAATTTAAAGATTTTTCCATATAAACTTTCAACCCCTTATTTGAACCCTTAGGGAGTGAATTCTTAAAAACCATGAAACACGTGTTCAATGAAATATATTTAAAAGTCTGAATTTCAAATTTTATAAAAATCGGTACAGATTAAAAATTTTTTCCATACAAACTTTCAACCCCTATTTCATCCCTTTAGGGTTAAAATTTTTCAAATTCCCTTCTTAGTGGATGTCCAGAATATGAAAATAAACATCTACCCAAATTTCACGTTTCTACCATCAGCGGTTACGGCTCTGTGTGCGTCTTACCTCAGTCAGTCAGCACAAGTCATTTTATATATATAGATATTAATATTTTACTCAAAATAAATTAATTTGATGCAATTTTATTAATACCTTTTAAATACGAAAAAAAAGAAAAAATGCAATTTAATTGTGTTTTTCCTTTTTTTCAATGTTTTATATTTCTATTATTTATAAGCATATACTAACAAATATGGCTTAATTTTTAAGGCACATATTATTAGGATATCAGAGACTTAAAGGCGGGAACAGAGCCGCCATCTTAGTACAGAGTACGCACGAAAGAATTATATACTATAATGAAAGAATAAAAAGAATGTGTGATTTCTCTATAGAATATATTATTATTTATTATACATTAAGTCATAAAAACAGCTTTAAGCATTGCATATCTTTATAATACTTGTATTATAACTATTTTCAATTACTATCAACACTACAATGTCGGTGCTAATGTGGTATTATAGTGTAATTTAGATAAGCATATACAAAAGCATAGATAAACAGACAAACTGACCAAGTTCTATTACATTGTTAAATGCCCGTAATAACAATTTTTCTCATATATCTTCCATATACAGACACCGATGAGTTACTATTTTATTGTAGGTATCGATAAGATTTTTTTTAAATATTCAATTGAATACTCTTATGGAAGTTATAAATGCAACCTAAGGTTTTAATAATTTTCACACTATAAATTTTAAATGCGCTGTAAATATACATTATAGGTATATTAACACACGTGATTCAGTGTATTAAGTAAATACTTCAGCAGCTTAAGCGAATACCGCGAATGGGTCGCTATTTTAATCTAGACTTCTATACAAATAGACTGGATCCCAGGGCCCCCAGACCTACGTTATTTTAGCAAAGCTAAAATTTTGACGATAAATAGTGTAATGTGTAGTTACAAATGCATGCGTACTTACTAATTTGAAAGTGGGGCCCTTGCAGATGAAGCGCCAACTTAAGGTACACGCTAACCAAAGTTAAAGTAGAAACAAAAAATCCAAATTAATATAGTAATATAAAAAAATGTATATCTATTATTACCAGACCCATTACGTGGGCCTTTACTACTGCCAAACGTACTAAAAGTTGTTTTAAATTGGGGCAAACTACGTTATACTAGCAAGCTTTAATTTTACATATATTATTTAAGGACTATTGTAAGACTCCTTATAAACACCCAGACCAATCCGATGGCTCAATTGTCCTATAATAAAGCGTCCCACTTTTAAGCTAGTGAGTACGCATACTGTCTAATTACATGTTAGATAGACTAATTGTCTTCAAAACTTCAGCTTTATTAAAATTACTTAGGTCTGGGGGCCCTGTGATCTTAGGCTATAATATTATAAAGCTGAACAGTTTCTTATTTAAACATGGTAATATCAGAAACAACTGATTCAAATAAAAAAAAGTAGTGTTAGATAGTCTGTATATCGAAGAAGGCTAACCATCTCATTAATTATGAACTTAGGATGGCTCTCTTAGTTATTTCCAATTAAAAGTAAAAATTTAATACCTGACTGCAGCGAATCGTGGCGTATGTATGTACGTATGTCAGTTCTTTGTTCCCATGTAACTGGTAAACTAGTGAAGCGATTTTAATAAATGGTGGCGTCCATCGTTGGATTTGTCTTGATGGTGCGAGTGTTACTGGATATTTTGATTTATGCAGTCGGATATTTTATTTTATTTTTATTTATTATTAACTTGAAATACTTGTAAATTGTGGATGTAGTAAATCAAATTGTGGCATTTCATTCATTTGTATGGAACTGATGGATAATAAATAATAAATACACATTGGATTTCTGCAATAAATATATAATATTTGCAGTAAACACTGTAAATATACTGTTGTATTGCTTTTACAAAGTTGATTAACGGCTGTTTGATTTAGTATCGAATGTCAAAATGTGAATATAATGTACATTTTGTTTTATAGTTCATTGAAACAACAAATTCTATTTTTTTAGCTAACGCGGTTAGCTGGTTGAGAATATTTTCATTAATCACTATTTAATTTTCAGAACATTGTGTTTTTAATGGCGGAACTTAACGCTGTGATATATATTTATGTTACGAATTATATTATTATTTCTTCAGTTGTAGCAAGGCAAAGCGCAGCCTTAAGCTCTGCCACTCAACACGTTGTATCTCGAAAACAAATCCAAAATGAACACAAAAGTAGCAAATGGAGTGTCTTAACTGTATATATACCGAAAAGTATAAAAAATCTCAATATTGCACCCAAATACCATCTAAAAGAAGAATAATACGTTAAAATTAACATTTTAAACGACCATCATCCAGTAGCCATAAAAATAAATGTAATGACGTTACAGTCGAATAAAAACCATTTACTACAACAAATACGCGAGACGTTATGTCACATCGTGTTCTAAAAAAGGTAATTTATGGATAAAACTACCTAATAATAATAATTTTAGTCAGTTCTATTTGTAGTTATTTTGATTTTAGTCAGTAATGAGCGACTAAATTTATGTAACATTCAAAATTGTTTCCTTTAGTAATATAAATATTTGAGTATATTTTTTTCTTAAATTACAATTGGGTGAGGCTATATTCACATTCGGTTACTAATAAATGGATTTCACACTCACTTTGTATAGAAATGTCGTCTTCAGAGATGTAGGTAGAGTTCTTTGTAAGAAAGCTACAGAAATAGCAAAATCTGTGCTGAGTTTATAAGGATATCGAGATATTTGCTGTTTCATTTTTGATTGTATTATTAGTGCGTTCGATTCTCATTTAGAAAAACTTGCTTATTTAGTAAACGTATAAAAATTTGATCGTAGCGGGATTTGAATCGGCGCTTCTTGGAGTCCGACCAAGCACTCTGACCAATAAGCCATATGTTCTCATCAAACTACGTCGAAATTCTATTTACGTTATGTTGTTAATAAGTTATTTATTATTTGTTATGTCATAAACAGAGTGCACACATATATAAGGTCATAATAAGACGTAGGGACGTCTGAATGTAAGAGCAATGGTCGTCAGTTCTCTCCTCTCTATTTACCATTCATGTCAGCACGCCAAGAAGAATGTCTCAAATGTCTTACTTCCGGCGGATTGCCGGCGACAGAGAACGGAGTGTCTTCACATTTTTTTGTTATCTATAAGAATTAATGTTTTTTTTTATACCATTTTTATTCTACAATCGCGATGAGATGTAAACAAAACATAAAAATTACATTAACTTTTTAAACATACAAGGTTTCACAGTTAATATGCCTGGTGCAAACATACTGTGCGATTAACCACATTATGTTAAATAATTAAACGCAAACGCACATCTTTATGGAGTGACGCGTTAAAAACACGCTGAGTTTATCCCTCAATGCATGTACAGACTTTAACTAAAAAATATGCATATATTTTAAAGAAAAATATATTTTTGTAGAGCGGCGTTAAGCTCCGGCCCCTTCTACGCAATGTCTCGAAAATTGGGCGGTAAGTGTGGAACAGAGTGTTTTGACACAAGGTTATTTTTCTCTTCTATGCTTCCAGGTTCCCTCTGCCAGCAGAGTGCTGTGTGCGGGATACAACGTGAAGCTAATTTTTTATTTATTTTATATTTAGGGTTCACGTTGTATCCTGAGCGCGATCAGAGAGAGTGCATAGTCGCAAATGTCTTACACCATGTTTACTGTCATCAACATCATACAACATCATCAATCACCATCAATAATACAGGACCATCGATACTTCATTCTTTTTTTTAAGTTGCTTATAATAGTAGAATATAATTATGATAAGTATGTTTCATTATCATTTTCTCTCTCTTTAATACATAGTGCTTTCTATAATATGTTGGTTAAAATTAGTTATTTATTTATATTATTGATTTAGTTTTCTTCTTTTTAGAACAAAAATTTAATATAACAAGAAGAGAGTACAACACCTAAAATATTAGTCACTAACATCATTTTAAGAGTGACATTAAGGTAAAAAATAAAAATAAATGTAAAGAAAAACAGCTTCACGTTGTATCCCGCACACAGCAGGATAGGCAGAGGGAACCTTGTGTTAAGACACACCGTTCTTCCCGACTTTCCGCCGAGTTCTGGAGCCATTGCGTGTTGACTGGCGGAACTCAACGCCGCGTTTCGCCTCGATACCAGAGCGAAGAAATGAAAATATAAATATAAATAAATATTTCATTTCCTCGAGTGGGGATCGAACCCACAACCAGTCGATTTTACAGTCACACTTTGCCCTGCGCCACAACTGGCCTCAAATACAAAAAAAAACAGGTAATATAATAAAATCTATACTTATAATAAATCTGTAGAAAAGTCGTTTCTGTACATTGAAAATATTTAAGAAAAAATTAGCCAGGGTGTTAAAGGATAACTAACAGAATCCATTTCCAACATTTTTGGAATTTTTGTCTGTTTGTCTGTTTGTCTGTTTATGTGAACACGTATCACGTAAAAAGTACACAATAAATTTAAGCAACTTTTATACATAAAAATTACAAATACATCAAGGTAGGTTTTAGTCTTTATTTCATTGTAATCGCTTCACTCTATCAAAAGATATAAGTATTTAAGTTTTCAAGACGTTAATATTTGAGATAGTAAAAAACGACACAAGTAACGCTATCTATTGACTAATAGTAGGTACTAACGAATCTTGATAACGCAAAAAACGTTCTATGGAGTTAAACACTAATTACGACGGGAGGAATATTAATCATTTTAATACTAAAGAATATTAATCATTTTAATACTAAAGATATAAGTATTTAAGTTTTCAAGAAGTTTATATTTGACATATTAAAAAATCGATACAAGAACGCTATCTATTGACC
>JAATLQ010038031.1:39857-73764 GCA_013421005.1 Heliconius erato x Heliconius himera | reverse complement strand
AATAATGGAAGTGTTCTTTCTCGGTGTTTCGAGTTGGCATTCTTGACACGTCCATTCAAGACTCGAAGCAACCTTCAGCGCTACAATTTGTTTGTTCGTTAGTCTCGTACATTTATTATTCAGATGAACAATCCTTTCACATTTACTACACTCTACACCTGGTGAAGATTTGGTAATAGCTTTTTTGCACACATCACATTTCGACATTGTAGGTAGTTTTTTGATTGCTTGACGTTATGTATGACTGCTAGGCGAGCTGTTTAACGACTGACTCTTATTTCTTGTATTTTTTTTTTATATTTGTGATGTTCGATTTCATTAATAGAAAAGTGTCTGTCTTCCACCACATTTATCTCAAGTGATTTATTGCTGGCTGCTGCATTGGATCTACCACTTCATAAAACAAAAACAAATATAAGTTTTCGACTACACTTACAAATACGCTGATCAAATATAAAAATTTACTTGATATTCTGTTGCCATAATTTTAAAATATTTAACAGAAGCTCTAATAGCCGCCAATAAAACGATCAAATCTTTTTATAGTATTTTACACAACCACAGCTTTAAAATTATAAAAATTACATCGAAATCGATATTCAGCTCCAAGCTTACCTAGTGACTTTGCTTAAACTTCGTATTATTTTTTTTACAGCAAACTGGTACATGGACTCGTTTGCACTCAGCCATATGCCTTTCACTTGTTTTTAAGTACAACGTACAAATACAGTTCTAGTATCACCAGTCCCTTCATTGCGGAACGCTATTTCTTAACATTAAAATTAAAATAATATCGTTACTCGAACAACTCGATAATAATCTATACTAATATTATTAAGTGAATTATTTATCTTATTAAGCGCGCTAATCAAGAAAGAAAGTACTAGTTCGATTTCTAATAGATCTAGTAATTCACTTCTACTTCTTAAATATGTTTATCTATTCTACACTAGAAGGATTTAGGCTATATATAAATACGCTACCACTTTTCTTTCGCTTTTTTACTTTTTTTATTAGTGGAAAAAAAATGAGACTGTAATACTTCCGAGAACATCCAAACGTGCACTCCGAAAATAGTTAAATCTACGCAAAAAACCATATAAATGTTATATATTAATAAATGTGGGGTAGATGTAAAAGAAGTTAATACGTGCTATAAGAAACAAACCAGTCGTGGTCGTGGGGTTGTGCTTAAACAGATAAATTAATAAAAATGACAACTGTCAAAGTGTTTTAGGTAAAGATACTTGTGAAAAGTTAGGATTTATTAATCAAATATATGTTTCTTTTATTTTGAGACCAGTCGTGGCGCAGGGGCACAAAATGTGACTAAAACCGACTGGTTGTGAGTTCGATCCCCACTCGAGGAGATGAAATATTTACTTAAATTTATATTTCCATTCCTTCGGTCTGGTGTTAAGGACAAGCGCGGCATTGAGTTCTCCCACTCAACACGCAATGCCTCCAGAATTCGCAGAAAGTGGGGAACGGAGTGCCTTAACAGGTTCCCTCTGCCTACTCTGCAGTGGGCGGGATACAGCGTGAAGCAGATTTTTTTTAATTTTATTTTACTACTAGCGGTTCCCGTGCAGCTACGTCTGCCCGCTTGAAATATACGAATGCTTATTTGGGTGTTTTTAAATGAGAAGTACTAAATCCTAAAAATAGGTTGATTATTTTAGTTTAGTTATGCATTAAATAAATCGTAATTTAAGTGTTTTATTAATTGATTTCATTTTCGTATTTATAGATTAAATATTGCCCCACAAATCTATATACATATATCATTGAAAAATTTAAAGCACTACGTGGCTGCTTGAGAATTGGTCAACATACATTGAAGAATCTTAAATTCTGAAATCAAAAAAAAAATTTTTTAGTTGTATTTAATCAGACATACAGATAGATATTATAAATAAACACAAAAAGAAAGAAATCTCACAGGTTCTTTACTACTACTGTAGGAGTATTGTATATTTATCCATACTGATGTCTGACATGTTAATTACAACCGTCGCTAAGCAACAAGAAATTTCGTTGTTTTAAGAGAAGGTCGGCCAAAATGGGCTTCCTGAACGCTAACATGGCGTGCGCTGACATATGAGACACATAAAAACAATATTCTTACTAAAAAAAGAAATGACCTATTTATACGCAAAAACGCGTATTTCGACGCTATGAAGGGAATAAAATTTTATAGGGTACTTCCGATAGACCTAGAATTATAATATTTGGCAGCTAGCACCTATAGGTAGTACTAGTTCAGGAACAAATCTGAAAACTATACATTAGAAGGCAAAATTTGATATTAAAGCCGCTAGGTCAAGTAAGGTATCAGATGAAAGGGCTCTGGCTAAGCAAAGCCAGAATTTCAATAAAAACTCAAGACCTGTGACCTCAAGACGGTGGGCGAGCCCGACTCGCTCTTGTCCGGTTTGTTTATGGAAAAACAAGACAAACGAGCGTACCGGGTCACCTGATGGTAAGTGATCACCGCCGCACACGACCCAGTGACCAGACCAGAGAATTACCAGGCCAGAATTATTGAGATTGACCAGATAAGACCAGAGAAGCTACATGTGCGTTGCCGGCTCATCAAAACTCACTCCCCATGATAAATGTGGTAGAAGAACGCACAGCGAAGAGACATCTCTATGCAAATCCAAAGTGTCAAATCTTTTACAGACCATTCTAGATCCAGATGATTACGACGGCGCGGCTATAAGAGGCACCCATCTCGGAAGCCTGCCTTGTGTGCCTTTTTCATATAGTATGCAATGAAGCATTTAAAAATAAAATGAAATAAATAAGTGAGTAATGCGTAGAATATTGTTAACCTGCATTTTTTTATTAAATCGGGGGAAATAAAATCGACGGATTTTTTTTTCTAAATCGTTAGACCTTTAATAGTTAGATATATAACTTTAACTAGTAAGTACACAGTTTGCAAGTCATCACAGAACTAAAATAGCATCTCTAATTATATGTCATTATATAGTATTTTGATGTCAGCCATGACAAGTAGGTATGAGAGACTAATAACATGACTATAAAGTACATTCGTACAGAAATTGAAACGTTTCTACTAAAGCAACATTTAACACAATCCATATTATAGTACTATAAGGATGAAAAGCTTGTTTAGTTGAACGCTCTAATCTCAGGAACAACATTGTGTAATTTTTTATTGTTGGATAGTGCATTTATCCAAGAATTATCTAATTAAGCAAAATAATATTTATTATTAAGATTTAAATACTATATTAAATAAGAAAAACCGGTGAAGTGCGAGTCGGACTCGCATACCGAGTTTCGTACCAATCAGGATTGAAAATCAACGGGAACTGCATCTTATAAATGTTGAAAAATTTAAGTATGCACTCATTTTGTATGAAATTAACAATATTTATAACATTCTAACGATTTTTTTGCATTCCACGCATGGGCGTAGAAAGGCTTAGAGCCGAGTAGTCCGTGCTTACCCCAGAATAGTCTGGTGCCGACCACAGAAATTTTACTTACTACAAAATTTGCCCCGAAAAATTAAAAAAAAAACAACATTTACACGAACATATCTGTTCAAAGCTAAAGTCCGAACCCGAAAATATTTCTAGATACACTAATTGTTTTTGATCACGCGGCGAATTTCACAAAAACTATGCAAAAAATAGGTGGTCGTATCTTTTGAATTTTGATAACGTTGAATTTGAAGCTTCAAGGAAAAAGAGGTGAGGAAGTAATAAGTAGATATAAAATATTAAATACATACATACATTATAAGCATATTATAAAGATTGATAAGCATATGCCGTCCTTTGCGTCGCGCAATCAAGTAGAAAAAAATGTTTCTATATTTAGGAAGTCCAACTAGAATCTAGATCGTATATAAGTCAATATGATGTTTTCTAAAAATATTTAGACAATATTAGCTATATTAATTAGAAGATTTATAGATAGATTAGATTCAGCTTCACGCTGAATCTAAGGTACTGGATTATGCACACAGAAGGGTAGGCAGACGGAACCTTGTGTAAAGACATTCCCCACTTTCCGCCGAATTCTGGAGGCAATGCGCGTTCAGTGGCGGAAATCAACACCGCGCTTTGCCTTGACACCGGAGCGAAGAAATGGAAATATAAATTTAAATACTTCATTTCTTTGAGCGGGGACTCGACTCTTTTGGCTTTGCTATTACTATTAAATCAGCTTCACGATGTATCCCGCGCACAGCAGGGTAGGCACAGGGAACCTAGTGTTAGGACACCCCGTTCTCCACTTTCCGCCGAATTTTCAAGGCATTGCGTGTTGAGTGGTGGAATTCAACGCCGTGCTTTTTGTCTCGACTCCAGTGCAAAGGAATGAAAATATAAATGTAAATAAATATTTCATTTCTTGAGTGTGCATCGAACCCACAACCAGTCGATTTTACAGTCACACTTTGTGCAACCGGCGTCACGAATGGCCTCTAGCTATTAATATTATTAATTTAATTAATAACATTTTTATTTCATTGTTATTACAAAAACTTTAACTAACCTTTTAAAAAATGTTAAAGTAAATGTAAGTTTTAACACATTTGAACAACACCATCTTAACAGGCAATATATAAAATACCGAGTCGCTTGTAAGATTTTAGTTTGGCATCTCAAAACTAGATGGCTGTGTAAAAAAGATCATTTAAAGAAATATCTTTTATTTTGCAAAAAAATAGGTTAAATAAAATTATGTATTTTCGTAATCATATTTATAATGTTTAAAATATAAAAGTAAATGAATAATTGTGTTGTAATTTAAGTCCCTTTTTTAGGCTTCTTATAGGAAGCTTTTTTCGCCAATGGGCAAAGGATAGTGATCAAATGTTGCAGCTTCACATCTCATTTATTTTATGATTTCTGAAGTCTAGCCAAGAGTTGAAGCCTACTAAATAAATTGCCAGATGAGCAAAGACGAGAGGCCGTCAAGGCGCAGCTCCCACTCGGGGGAAAGAATTTTTTGTATTTCCTCGCGCTCGAGTGAAAGCGCGTTTAGTTCCGCTACTCAACACGCAATATTTAAAGAATTCGGCGGAAAGTGGAAAATAGAGTATCTTAACACAAGCTTGACCTTGGTTACGCTATGTACGGATACAAAGAAAAGCTAAAAAATATATATTGTTAAAATAAAACTTATTTTTAAATTCGTAAGAATTTAGATATAATATTCTCCCTGTCCCTCTATCTTCTTTTCCATTAAAATTTTTGAACGTTTAATATTTACTTAGTTTTCTCGTAATTCACATTTCATCATTTTATAAACATACGTTAACAATATTCACACAAACACCTAAGTAAACAATTAATAATTATATTTACTTCTATACAGTCATAGTTCAAACAATGAAACCATTATAAAATAAGGTATACTTTTAATTTTTATACTTCTTTAATTATATCATTATTTTTTTAGGAAAATTTTTGAGTTTTTTATTTGAGTATACGTTTACCGCCATTTTTCCTTACAAATAAGAATATTACTTAAAGTTAAGTCTGAATCCGTCGTGGTACAGTGATATGACGTCACACTATAAGAGCGATGGTTGTGGATTCGATCTCCATTCAGGGGAATGATTATTTAATATTTTTTAATTACGAGCGACGTACTTCGACTTATACTTCTTGTTAAATCTTTACATAAATATATCTATGTGATATTCTGATGTATATACTATATTACTGTAAATTTTTATCTACATTGGTTTAGTAGTTTTTGCGTCAAAATATAATAAACTTTTGAATTTATAATATTAGTAAAATTAATATTTATTACATACTCCAGTAGACAAAGCGCATCATTGAGTTCCGCTACTCAACACGCAATATCTCAGAAATTGAGAATAAATTGGGAAACCCAACCTGCTAAGCGGGATAAAGCGTGAAACTCGTTAAATCCATATTAAAATAAAACAACAAAGTAGTGCTACAACACAATATTTATTTCATGAATACATTTATTAAAATTCTTATACAAAACTAACGATTTAAAATCATGTTATCAAAAATATTTTATTCACAAATCATTATTGTATATAATATTGTAATATATTCGTTTTATTTCTTGGACGGAATTAGATGACCTTATATAATAGTAAAATTAGTAAAGCTTTATGACTTTTTACATGAAGCAACTGGCATTAAATTAACAATGGAACGTTAACGAATGCAGTTAGTGAATAACGACTACTCGTACTAACATGTGGTGAATAAACTTTCAGTCTGAAGACTCTACTGTGTTATATGAAATATGGCAATATTAGTTTCAGATCTGGTTATAGGAAGAGTTATTTAGTCGATATAATTTCTTATTCAAATTATTATAATAGCCGATGACGATAGAACATTTAAAATTAAATATTATTTTTTCCGTGTGTTACTGACGTTTTTTAATTATGTTATCTTTGCTTCACATATACACCTCTTCCTATAAAAACCTTTCTAAAACTTACATGGTACTCAATAATCTCTGGCTTTCTCCGAAACCTTGTAATTACTCCTCCTCCGTTCCGTATAGAGGGGAACGCTACCATTCCTAGACTCATACCCGTTGGCGTTTCGAATGCCGTTATCGTAGTACTTAACACTAGTGACAGGTTCCTTATAACCTCGGCTCTTAGTCACTGAGTTCACTTCCCTCGATTCTATTATTTCCTTCGACCGGCCGTCCCTAGATGGTATTATCTTTTTACTGACCGTTTCCACGGTATCTGTCACGCTGGGTCGTCCCGGGTCACCTGATCGCGTCGTGTATCGGTAAGTTTCAGAGTAATTATCGCTGCTATTACTCTCCCGCCGGTTCACTGGCGATTTTAATCGAGTTTCCAAACGCGACACAAAAGGACTCGTTTCCCTGTTCAGTGATTCTGTTTTGTACAATGGTATTTTGCGCTCCTCCGATATCCGTTCCTTATAATGAGGCGACGGGGTGCCATATCGTGAAGATAATCTACTACCGTCGGATTCGTCGTCGTGTAAAGTTTGATACAGTTCGGGAGCTCTCTCACGAAGGCCCTTGAGGAATATTTTCTTTTTATCAGTTTCATCGAAGGATTTATTGTAACCGTTCGTGTGGCCATTAGTTATCGTCTTGCCGTATCGAGCGCCGAATAATCCGTCACGTCTGCGTTCAGTTTCCCGGGAAACCGCATCGGCTAGATCGCGTTGGCTTCTATTTATAATCGACACAATGCCTGGACTTTTCAGTTGTTCCGGCGTCTCGTCGAGCCGACTCAAGTGTGGGTTTGATTTGTACATTGTAGAATAGTTTCTGTTCATTCCTGAGACGTATCTTGGATGTGTTTGTTCGGGTGCTCCCATAGCAAAACTTTTGCTTCTATTTAGACCTTTATAGGTCCGCGCCGGCTTCGCTGGGCCCGGCGGGTGCCCGTTTATTTTTCCTTCTGCGTTTGATGATACGTTGTTTGGAATATTAATGGCACTAGTAGAACGTTTGTTGGAAGTGAGCCGTTGCCAGTATTTATTGGAGCTAGGCTTCTCCGCCTTCTCTTTACGCTCGTGGAGCTTGCGCGGTAGTGTTTGAGCACTCCGTGTATAATCTTCTTCAGCTTCACTGTTCGGATTAAGCCGACTCGTAGAGTGGCTGTATCTGCCGAGCGTACTGGTGTACTGGCCCCTGGAATGTAACAAAGAATCATTTATTAACATTTCATTAAACATCGTGATCAAACGACACGCCTGCCCACGTAGATTTATTGTCTATCTTGTATCATAAAAACATGTAATCTTATATTTTAAAACGTAATTGGACTCAATGGGGATACTACCCACACTGCTAGCTCGCTTTGTTTACACGTATCAAAACGCCGGCAATTCAGCCTCTCTAACTATATGTACATACATACATACGTGATACTTATCGTGACATGTAGATACATTACCGATAGCAAAAATTACAGTCAAGACGGTCATTATACTTGAATATTTAGCTGAGTTTTTTTTTTAATTCATACAAACATACAAAGATACTAGAATATAACAAACTAATGACATTTTTTGCACGCGTACTCTTAAATATAAGAACCAGGAAACAATATAATTAGAATGACCAACGATTCTTCAAGTGAACTAATTTACATCATACGACACCTACTGAGCTACATCTGTATGAAAAATTCTCTAGCAATGAATCATTATTTTTATTATTACCGACCAATAGTTCACGTGAAGTGACTGTTTGGAACGAACGCGACTGACTCAACGTTTCTAGGCTAAATAAGGGCTGTTTTGTCAAGAACCGCTTTTGTCCATATTTGGTAAAAGCATGGACGACTGCATAAATGAATGGCAAAACATGCCGGAACGTCTCTGATGTATTATATGTCCTTATTGATCGCCATTCACTATTGATTGACTGTAAAAGACGTCGTATTTTAAGCTTATATCACAATAAATATTTCAACTGGCACGCCTAAAAGCCATAATATAAGAAACAACAACATTAAACACTTTGTTCCAGATATATTTGTCAAAGTTAAAATCAAAGTAAAAGTAAAGCTAAATGACTGACTTTGTTTTATATAGCAATAAATATCTATATATACCTGTCAGATTTATTTCTGAAATAGACAATGAAAATAAGTAAAAACGTATCACTCTCTGCTCACAGGGTAAGATGCGGATGAAGCGTTAAAATAAAATTTAAAACCACAGTTTTGTTTAATAGTGATATTGTACGTAGTACAGTCGTTATATGTCCCAACAATCACATAGGTTATAAAATTTATATTTAAAAAATGACAAAATACAGCTTGTGGTAATAACTAAATGTGGAACCACACACTTACAATATCTCTATATAGAGGATAAATTGATACAGCCCTTACTAAACTACGTATAAACAAGTTAAATTATATAATTGTACCTACTTCTTAAATTCTTATTGAAAAACAAAACTATTATATATTAGCCAATACTATTCAATAAAAACTAAAGCTTTCTCTCCATAACTTTGGTCACGCGGAATGGCGTTTAAATTTCAATTTCCTTAAACGATTTTAGAACACGGATAAAAACAGACAAATTAGTATGCAGCTTGGTCGCCAGTTTCAAAATAAGCATATTTCAAGTGTAGAAAATATACATAGTTATTCTATATTTACATAAAGTATTCTCCATAACAAAAGATATCGATTTTCGCTATTTCTATTAAGAATAAATAGAAACTAAGTACTTCTTCATACGTCTATACGTAAGCTATTTTGTTAAAGATATTAAATATTTCTTTAATTATAGAAAACAATTGTTTCATTTAGGATTTAAATTGTAACATTTATTTTCTATTCATGTTTCTTATATATTGTAGTATTTAATAAAATACTTTATAGAAAAATCTGTTTGAATTAACAATTCCTAGCAACTGCGTCGCTCTGTTAATTATAAATTGTAATGGATACGACAAAAGCAGTGCGACCGCAAGGAAAAATTCTTGTAACTACTATATTTATGTACATATTTTATTTCCGCCTTTGAAGTAACTTCATTTTTACAATTTTTAAATATATCTACCATATTTATTTTATAGCAGCAGGTAGGCTAGCGTAAAGACACTCCGCTCCCCACATTCCGGTTAATTCTGTAGACACTGCAGTGTTGAGTGGCGGAATTCAACACCTCGCTATGCATCGACACCAGAGCGAATAAGAAAATAATAAATATTTCATTTCTTCGAGTGGAAATCGAACCGAAAATCTGTAGTGTTTACAGTCCCACGCTTGTGCCACTACACCACGACATTTTGCAATAGTAAATTATGATTAGTTTAGATGTCAGAGCTAATAGCTATAATTGCTTACGAGACAAGCTCGTTATATGAGACAAAAAGATTTATATACAATTCAAGATTAAGAAAATTATAAAAAAATATTAAAAAACCATACATACTTTGGCCCATAATTATATGATAACATCAAAACAAGAAGTAATAATTAAATTTTATGCATGGTATCTCGGGTGTAGGCGGTGGCATGGATCTTTCGTAGGACAAGATTCTATTTAAGGTTTACATGGTACAGGTGGGCATTGTTAATAAATTTTTTATGCTTGTTAACGCTTTTAGTCAAATTATAATTTATAGTAGCGTTCAATTTGTTTCGTTGACTTGTTTTGTATAATGTAATTGAGGTGTATATTAGATTAATAAGAAATAAAGATTATTGTGGATAATTCAGTATCATTTTTCTAATGAACACTACTGTTTACTATTCTTAGAGTAAATATATATGTTGATCTAAAATGTTAATTTGATTTATCTACTAAACTACTTTAATATAAGTGTTAATTGAATAGAATGTACATGTCTCACCTATCTCGGTGGTCACGGCTATCTGTAGCTGCGGCTCGTCTCGCACTGCCCTCGTACTTGTGCTCTCGGCCATAGATGCTGGGCGCGAAGGGGTCTTCGCCGAGGTAGTACCGGTGCGGAGGCGCGACGGGGGGCGCTAGATCCCCTCCGTACTGCTTGTACGTGCGCGTGTGCTCCGGCGACGGTGTGCGGGAGTTACGCCACCGGGTTCGACGCTCGGCTGATGCTGAACGAATTTTTCCAACCAACTTCCTAATAGAGTTCCCTATTGTAGAACCTACAGATTTGCGCGGTGGACCCTCAGCGAAACGTGTCTTTTGATTTTGTTTTCGTTCGTCTCTATCGCGTCGACGAGGTGGTGTTCTGTCTCTGTCGGAGCTGCCTCGACGGTCTCTAGGCGGGGAGTAGTCAGGAGGTGGTTCTGTTGCGCCCTCTTCGCGGCTGTCCCTCGAACGGCCCGAGTTATCATTTCGTGAAGAACTTCTATAACCACTGTCGTAACGGTGTTCTTCAGAAATTCGTTGTTTTGAATGACGCTTCCTTTCTGGGGCTACTGGTGGACGATAGTCATCCTCGATTGATGGTTCCCGGAATGAGCGGTCTGTTTCTAGTGGCCGGAATGGAGACCCACGTGGCGGACTGTGCATGGTCGATGACGATACGTAGGCGGAGTCATCGCGTGAAGGCGGATGGCGCCGCCCGATCGGCGACGATCTTCCTTGAGGTGAATCGCGTTTATTATATACATGCCTAGGGGAATCGTTTAAGCGATCGTTGCTAGCATATGGAGAACGCACAGCCGGTGGGGACGGCGAGGAGCTTCTTGGCTCCGGCATTCTCGGCTTACTAGCACGCCGTTGTGACCAATCAGCTACACCCTTAAAATATCCACCAGTTCTATTTGCTGAAACTACAGGACGTTCGTCAGATGGTGTGGACGATTTAGTTTTCCGTAGAACTCGATCTCCGTACACCGGTGGTGGTATAGAAGAAGTTGTTTTCCCGTAGTAGCCCTCGTCTTCCGGTTTATTTTTCACATAATATGCAGCTTCTGGACGCCTTTCGATTTCCTCCGCAATGGAGTCTTGGGAAGAACGGGAGTCGCTGCCGAAGTGACTTTCTAACCACTTAGAAGTTTCTTTTTTACGTGTCTCCTCTTCAATGTCAAAGTTGGTAGGTCGTTTCGCGTAATCTTTTTCGTGATCTGAAAAAAAGTCAACACGTAAGTATACACAATAAACGTGCGCGCGCGCCGTTCTTTACGGCGGAATGATGGTTGGGCCGCACCTCGCATCCTCACACGGGCCGTGGCGTAATATTAAAGTCAATAAGTTTGCCAAACTACTGAAGGTCAATGCGAGATGCAAACAACCGAAGCATTTTACTCAACTGCTATGACAGTTGTGCTGTAAATCATATTTTCTGTTTATTTCTGGGTCATTTGGTCAATATAAATATAGTGTTATTAATGATAGCGCTCATTAATCTGTATTGATGATAGAAAATAAATTAATTATATTACTTAGACAGAAAGATGTCAATGTTTAGTAAATTTTTGTATTTCGTGGATATAATATGGACATTTGAAAAAATATATATTAAATGTCATTTTAGCGTTCTCATTTAGTTGTTCAAAAAGCTCCCTCTGTCTAAAGTTTGATTACACTATAATAACTGAATTAACATTTTTATATACCAAAAGAATTTGTTTGATAAAAAGTATATCTTAACATATTTACAATTAAATTAATCAAATAGACAGTACTTTAAAAATATATAAAAAAAAAACCAAAAAGTTTACTTATTATATACAGCCTATATAAATTTATAGATTCTTTTTTAATGTTTCATTTATAAAATGCTTTAGTGCCGTATCTTTGATTTTAAACTAAGAAATTAAACTTCCTACACAAAAATCTTATGCAATATTTTGTATTAATGCTAACAACTTGAAGAGTTACAAAACATAATAGATAAAAATCGACCATCTTACACCATAATATTATCAATCATTCCATATATAAATCAGCTTCACGCTGTATCCCGCACATAGCAGGGTAAGCAGAGAGAACCTAGTGTTAAGACACTCCGTTACCTATCTTAGTTAAATTTTTATTCAATATGAACATGTCGCGTATATTTATTTAATCACTATCATTTCCACTGTTAGTAGATTTGGATAGTTTGCAAGTTCTAGCTCAAGGATGCAAAAGCATACATTGCAATCAAAGCTAGATGCGCTGATACAATGACACAAATTATTTTTTTATAGTAAACGCCAAAGTTCAAATCGCACTTGAAGGAGTAATTAAATATACTTTAATCATAAAAATTATGACCTATTAACATTTTGAATTGCGTAATAAAGTTAAAAAAAATCAGCTTCACGCTGTATCCCGCATATAACAGAGTAGCCAGAGGGAACCTATGTTAAGACACTCCGTTCCCCACTTTCTGCTAAATTTTTCGAGGCATTGCGTGTCGATTTGCGGAACTCAACGTAAGGCCTTTGAAAATATTAATAATATAAATTAGGTCCGAGTAGGAATCGAACCCGCACAGCCACGACAGCCTCAATATATGTTAAGTTTTTATATATTTCAAACCTTACCAACAGTAGACAACCGCAAGTAAACATCTCCGATCCAGAACTGGAAAACACACCAACGTCCGGGTAATATTAGCAAAATAAGCGGCAAATTAAATCCCATAAAAATTATATTGAATTAATTTAAATTCGTTACAGACCTTTGTAGTAACTAAATTATGTACTATTTTAATAGAAATATCTATACTATAATATTTTTTAATAGACAAACGACTTATTATTAAATATATTCTTAATTTTCGTATATTCGATACCATAAAAGGCAATGAAAAACTTGGCTATTTTATAAGAAAAAAAGTTACACCGTCTGAGCGCGATTAGCACGTGGCTGGTTCCACGTGTCTCTGGTGGATTCATATTACATTCTAACTAGGATGTAATTTAATAAAATTATCTATCGAGTAACTATAAACTTCACTAATAATATATAGTATCACGAATAAAAGAAATCACACAATATTTAATTATTATATATATAAATATTTTTAAACCGTAAATTATTTTGTTATATTACACAACAAAATAAAAGAGGACGAAGAGGAGAGGAGAGGCCGTCGTGGCGAAGCGGCATAAGCTATTTCAGAGGACTGAAATAAATCGTATCGGAAGAAATGAAAATATTTGTTAATATTTTCATAACAAGGCAAAGCGCGGCGTTGAGTTCCGACACTCAATACACAATGCCTCGAAAATTCAGCGGAAAGTGGGAAACAGAGTGTCTTAACACTAAGTTCCCTCTATATACGGGACACAGCATAAAGCGAATAAAACAAGAAACAAAATAAATAAACTAAATTTGGCAACAAAATATTAAAACGTAAACAGTTAAGTTTTAAATTTTCTCTAGAAACTGAGAAACGAAGTAGTTATATTCTATTAAAGCTCACCTTTTCCGTTAGCGTACACTAAACAATAAAGACAGGTACGTTCTGTCGCAGTTCTCTAATTGAGTCTCAGAGTGACCTCAGACCCGCGTAGGCTCAAAGATTGTCTGTATACGGTGTCTGATGGACGCGGCCCAATTTGACCACTATCAAGGTAAAGGCCCATCGGAATGATTGGGCAGCGCTATTTTATGCTATATAATGTATATTTATAAACTATTTACCGATAAAAGGCATGTAGCAGGCTAGGCAAGGAACCTGGGGACCTAGTGTTAAGCTACTCTCATTAAGATACTTCCGTAACCCACTTTCCTCTGAATTCTGGCGGCATTGCGTGTTGAGTGGCGGAACGCCGCGATTTGCCTTATTACTAGAGCGAAAAAATTGAAAATATTAAATATTTAATTTTCTCAAGTTTGGATTGAACCCACAAACAGTGTTTAATTGGCACACCTTTGCCCCTGCGCTACGACTTGCCTCAGCCTATTAATTTTATAATCATGGAAACAAAATAAAGGAAGTCGGATGTACGTCTGAATGTCAATTTTCATTGCTCAAGTTATATTATATTTCTCCTACTTGGACGATTTTTTTGCAAAAACATTAATTTTGACTTAAAAGTATCTTCCGTAGTCATAAAGAGTAGCCTACATATTTTTTTATGATTGTGATAATATAAAAAACAGCGCTTAATATAATATAATTTTTGTGGATGATAAGCATTTTTTTAAAATCATTAATCTAAAGAATAATATGGTCTTAATAAACAAATGCTAGCATTTTTAGCATTTCACTTTTTTAGATGATTTTTGAAATTAGTAAAAGTTTTCGTGTAAATTTTATAAGACACTTAAAAATTAACATTATTAATACAAGTTGTAGTATACGAAACATAATTTACCGAATCGGGAAAAAACGTTAATGTGAAAAAAAAATCAAATTATACGTTACGTATACGTTATTAATTAGTATATAACAAAAAAATACTTAACTTTTATCATAAAAAATAAATAAATAATTTTTATTAGATGACCAATATATTATTTAAATTAAAACAATATAGTTATTAAGCAAATTAACAAACAACCTTGTATAGTTAAATATGTAATTTTAAATACGCATTTGACAGTTTAGTATTGTATTGGTTATTATGTATGTATTCCGATCACAAAGACTGTCGGTCAGTAAGATGGCGTTACATATTCCGACCTCGCCTCACAATGTAGATTTGTTCTATACGAGAACTGAGTAAATATGATTAATTGCTTGCTTCATTCCTTACTGATGATTGATTGTGTTAATTTAAAACAAAAACTTGGAAGGACGACGTCGTACGTTCAAATTTATTAAGAAATAAAAAAAATAAGTTTTATTGTATAATTGTAAAATAATTAATTATATTCTAAACCAAAATATCACAAGTAGTGTTAAATTGTAAAGATAAAAGAATTCGATAATAACATAAATTAATAATAAGTAATAAATTTAAATATATTAATATCTTAACAATTATGTTATATTAATATGAAACAACAAAAATAAACAATAATACTCAAACCACTTTTCAAATATATAGGTGTATAATCTCAATTTTTCCATCGCCCTTACCAAATCGCGAAGGCTGTTAGATAATGATGTAGTGGCTCTCGTGGCACAGGGGTGCAAATGTGTGACTTTAAACGCAACTGGTTGTGGGTTTGATCCAGTCTACTTAAGGGAATTAAATTAATTGAATTAATATAATTATTTAAATTAATATTTTCATTTTCTTCGCTCTGGTGTCGAGGCAAAGCGCGGCGTAGAGTTCCGCCACTCAACACTCACCTTCAGAATTCGACGAAAAAGGATACAGCGTGAAGCTGATTTTTAATTTTTACATCTTCTATTCTAATAACAAAATAAGATAGCTACTGTATTAATTATTTAATTACATATAACCAATTGACACTATTAAATTAGAGTAATAGCATGGCAATTAACCTAGTATTTTTATTTAAGTTCTAGGCAATAAACAAAATGAATCGACCATTTCAGATTGACTCGCTGTCAATATACCAATTAATTAAATAAGAATAATGTTAATATATATTACATTAAACAGAGAAAATAGGAGGTTGAATTGTAGAAATGTCTGCCAGCTTCACTATTTTCCTATTTTTTTAGCTTTGCTCACGTGTTAAGGCACTCTGATTCCCTTAAAACTGTTCGTTTCCCGCAGAATTCTTGAAGCATACCGTGTTGAGTGGCGGAACACAACGTCGCGCTCAGCCTATATACCCGAGCGAGAAAAACAAAATATTTAATTTCCTCGAGTGGGAATCAACCTATAACCTGTCGCGTTTACGCTTATGCCCCATCGCCACGACTGGTCTCATTCACAGGCTATCTTATTAAAATAAATTATTTAGATCCGCATATCAAGGTAGGCCTAGGGAAGCCTAGTGTAAGGACACTCCGTTCCCCATCTATAACCCCATATTTCGAGATCAATCTCGTAATACAACTTACAATAAGTCAACCTATTGACTGTTGTAAGATAGTAGCTGAACCTAGCAACCCGCTAGCGGGGAAGTGTAATTACTTTGAATAAAATTATTTCCCTAAGATGGAATCGAACCCACAACCATTCTGCTTAAAATCAGACGTTGTGACATCACTAAGAAAATATCAAAATTACAAAATAAATTACATAAATAAAAAAACCATTTATTTATTTCGTATAAAACTAAAATAAATTTCATAGAAAAAAGATGTATCGAATCTATTTAATGTATTATTTTATATTGCAAAAACAAACCTATGTAGATATTAATATTTATATGAAATAATTTGCGACGGCTAGTTACCTTATAAGGAGAGGTATAGTTTAGTGGGCCGATATCTAACACTGTATATGAAACGCTATTATCGAATACCTGTCTAATCTTAATATATTTAATGCATTCAATAAAATTTGTCTTTAAGTATTTGTTAATGTGTTATTTTATTATGTAAATAATGTTAGTCAATATATGAAATTTGTATGGAGTTGTTCTACGACACCATTGTTTTTTGTTTAGGTATTCGGTCAGGAGGCCAGTTGTGGCGCTGGGGCACAGGCTTGTGAATGTAAACGCGACGAAACTTGTGGGTTTGATCTCCAGTCGAGAAAAGGAAAAAAGGCGGAAATGCGGAAGATGGAGTGACAGGATATGGAATATGGGTTATCATCAAATGAATATTAGGAAAGTCGGGATCGGAAGTTTCCAAATGAGAACGGAATGGAACAAAATTATAGATACTTAATATTTTTTGTCTTAATATTTTCTCTCTATTATCATATCAAGATCAACTTGATTTGATGTGTTTGTGACATAAAAGCAATATTATCAAATATCTTAAAAATCTTATCAATCTTATAACTTATAATCCATCTTATCTACTCGATTTAATAAACTAAACTACAAGAATTATAAAGTTAATAATTATAATATGTAAATTCTTCAAATATATATAGTAAGCTACCTTTTTTACTTAAATAATATTAATGTATTATCTATAGTAAAAACTCTGAAAAGGAAACACATTCCGTACATTTTCGCCGTTCATTAAATCTTATGTCAAACGGAACGGTGTAAGGTCGACTAGATTCTAAAAAGGATACACAATGCCAGCTAAATACGTATTACCATACGGTTCATAGAACGAGTGCCTCTATAAAGTAAGAAATGTCGCGTAATTATATAATTCTCTTTATTTATTTATGTCAATGACAAAAGCTACAATTGTGGATGAGTCATACACGTGAAGCAGTTATCTCAATTGTTAAATAAATCGTCAAAATGTTAAAAGTTACAAAATATGTAATATTTATTAGTATAAAAAAGTTTTTTAATTATCATAGGGCACACGCGTTGCTTTATAAATATTTTGCTGTCACTTTTTATAAAAGCATATAATTATGTAGAAAATAATTTAAATTAGAATAAAATTATTAGTTAATAGAAAAGATATTTTATAATTAATCAATAAAAAAATAAATAAAAACAAAATAAAATGAAAAGGCCAATTTATCACAAACCATCTAGCGACATATTATTGAACTATTACAAAAAATACTACTTAACTTACGCCATCTATCGTTGAATAGGAGAAACTATAATTAACTCCACTACTCACCACTTTGTCGTAGCCGGCGCTGGCGTCGCATTCTAACTGACAAGCTTTCCCAATCGTCTTCCATGTTTGGCTGGCCTTCTCTTTCGACTACAATCAAAAACATATTTTATTATTATTATTTACGGCGGTATTATTATTATTAGAAAGAAATCTGCTGTCGTGGCGCAATGGCACAAAGATGCTATTAGTAATACACTCCACCAACAATGCCTTGACAATTTGGTAGAAACTGAAAAAGCGAGTGCCTTGTCACTGTGATACAGTGTGAAGCTAAAAAAATAATCACTACCTTCTTCTGTCCGTGTCCGTGAGTGAACTTGTGTCGCTACCCGCAGTCCACCCGCCATATGGTCCGTTGAGTGTTCGAGGTCCACCCGCTTGCGTCGCTCCGTTCCTCCCGTTTCTTCTACCAAACTCTCGTTACTTGCTAAAGATTTTGCCTGTTTAACCAATAGTTTATAATAAATACTTAGTATAATTTATAAAATATCAATTGAGGTCACTATATCGTATGAAATATAATAGGAAAATTATGAAACTCTATTCATAGAGACAGTGCAGCTATTGTAAAAATTATTATCTTACAAATTTAAGATGCATGTTAATCAATCTTAAGGATAGTATATCTAATATTGATAACATTTTTTTCATCTTTCTACCCATGTCAGAGATAATGTCTAGAGTTGTTCAGCTCAATACTAGAAAATAATTTGAGCATAAATTATTATTTTATTTTAACGTAGAATAAAATTTTGTATATTATATCATTTTGACATTGTTGAGCATTGCATATTAACGTACCTCTTCCTTAGACAGTTCCTCGTCACAAAGTCGTTCTTGTTCTTTCGTGTGACGCGTCTCCGTCACTATCGTGCCATCGGGACGCAGTGCTCGCAGCTCCTCCTACAAAAACAAAAAAAAATAATAATAATATTAAATATTATTCTTATAATATTTAATAAGTATTATATAGTAAGGCCAGTTGTGGCGCAGAGGTTCAACGCGACTGGTTGTGGGTTCGATCCCCACTCGAGAGAAATGAAATATTTATTTAAATTTATATTTCCATTTCTTCGCTCTGGTGTCGAGGCAAAACGCGGTGTTGAATTCCGCTATTCAACATGCAATGCCTGCAAAATTCGCCGGAAAGTGGGGAACGGACTGTTTTAACATTAGGTTCCCTCTACCTACATTGCTCTGCGTGAGATCCGTCGTGGAGCTAAAAAAAAGTAATTAATAGACATAGAAGTTAATAAATCTAAACCAAGACAAAATGTAAATTTACCGTGTCATCAGTGGTAATAGTAGTGTTGTAGGCAACGGTGTCCTTCACGAGGGTAGGCTCCCGAGGTACCAAAGCGAGCTGATGGTCCGTCTGCACTTTCAAAGCATCGCGAATATCATCCTCACTCGTCTCATTCACTGCAGCTATAAGAGCCTGAAAATAAAGGGGAATGTTAGACAAAAAATTTAACTTTTTTTCATTAGAGACTTATTTGATAAAGCCTTTATATATGACGAGCGGTAACCAAGAAAAAATTAAAAAATGTCACGCTTAAAATCAAAAAAATAAATAAAAATACGACATAATGACAGAAAGTGATTTCTATAAAAATGCTGCGAATTATTGGGCAAAAATCCCAGCAACCATAGAAGGAGTGCTGGGTGGCTACGGTTATATATCAGACATCGACATCGAGTGCTCTAAATTTTTCCTCAATCACATACTATCGACCGATAATCCACCGGATACGAAATTGGCCTTGGATTGCGGCGCTGGTATTGGAAGAGTGAGCAAAAACCTTTTAATGCTTTATTTCCTGAAGGTTGATTTAGTGGAACAAGACGAGAAGTTCATTAACACCGCCAAACAATTGATCAGCAAAGACAATGCTAAATTAGGAACTGTATACCAAATCGGTCTTCAAGATTTCAAACCGCAAAAGGTATACGATGTGATCTGGTGCCAGTGGGTACTTGGACACTTAAACGACTATGATTTAATTAACTTTTTGGAGAGATGTAGTAAAACTCTGGCTAAAAACGGCGTGATTGTGATAAAAGAAAATATCGCTCCATCTGATGAAGTGGAGTACGATGAGGTTGACTCATCTGTTACCCGCCCTACCAGATTAATGAAGGATATTTTTAAAGAAGCCAATCTTCATATAATATATTCTGATTTTCGAGTGGGCCTCCCTGACGACTTATATCCCGTTCATATGTTTGCACTTCGGCCAACAAAAAAATAAAACATTTATGTCTTTATATACAAATACTTCTAACAGACAAAAGAAAGGTATTTATTATTTTATTTATTGAAGATAAATAAAAATATACTTTATTTCTGTGTTTATTTTTCAATTTTTTTAATAAAATATATATTCTCAAAAAGTTTTAGTTCGTGGGTAGTATTCATGATTGGGCCATAGCATCGGAACTTGGACGTGCCACAATTTTCGCAAGTGCATTCACCGCCTCGATAGTTGCGAAATAGTTGCGTCAGGTTACTTGGAGCTTTGTCGGATTCGATTTACCCGTTTTTGTCGTTTGTTCTTACGCCCAGCGGATGGCTGTGGGAAAACTTTTAAATATATTGTTTGAACTTTTTAATCTTTTTATGAAAAGAAATCGTTTAGGAATATTAATATATATAAGAATACAATATAATTATATATAAGTACGCATTTTGTTAATATCTATTATATATATTTTTTTCGTTTAGTTCATGCAAAATTGTAGAGTTGATAAAAATATTAATAATTTTGACAGATTTTAGTAATCTCTTATTCGATATCTAGTTAATATGAGAGTAAGAAAAAATGAAAGGGAATTTATTTACATAATAAAATTTGTTTTTCAAGTTATATAATTGCAAATAAAATTGTGTAAACTTTATAACGCTACAAAATTTGGCAACAATTTACTTAATATTAATCTTAAAAAAAAAAATTATAATTTGATATATTATATATGCAAAAAAATACACTTAAATGAAGACCTTCGATCAACTATCCATATACATATATTGATCGAAGACGAAGGCATTCTAAATGGATGTATACTAGCGCAACAACATATTGGATGCTTTTTTTCTACAATTCTATATGTATAAATTATTATACCATCAAAAGTATAAAAAACAACTACTGATCTATTAGACTTAGCATTATAATTTAGTTTTTCACGTTAATTAATCAAGGTTGTTGGCCTGAGAAGTCAATTATTGCTTATTCGCGGTCAAACGAACTGTCTCAATCATTGCTCAACAAAATTCTCTAAAGAAAATGTTATATGCATATTCTTATCCTTTTCTTTAGCTTCACGTTGTATCCCGCATAAGTAGAGAGGGAGCACAGTGTTTAGACACGCCCAATGCCCCACTTTCCGCCAAAGTGTGGAGACATAGCGTGTTGAGTGACGGAAATCAACGCCGCGCTTTGCCTCGACACCTGAGCAATGAAATGAAAATATTAAATATTTCATTTCGTCGAGTGGGAATCGAACCTACAACCTGTCGCTTTTACAATCACGCGCTTGTGCCCCTGCCACGGCTGGCCTACTATATTCTTATTCCTCTCTATTTAACAAAGGTTATTAATATTTAAACGTATAAAATTCAAAACGGTGTATTTTTATTAAAACTAGATATTTTATTTAAAGATCTTTCTTTAATTTAGCTTAACGCTTTATTACGTTATAGGAGAGTAATCACAAAGAACCTGGTGTCACAACACTCCGTTCTCAGCTACCTACAGGAATTCAAAACATTGCGTGTTGAATTACGTAACTCAACACCGCGATATATCCTAACACAAAAAGAAAATGGAAATTATTTATTCCCTCAAATGACGATAGAATCCATAATTACTATCACGTTTACAATCAGACGTCCCTCCTATATCCATTAGAAAAACAGTTTTATCTAAGTACCAGCACTTATTGAAGGCATCTATTAAAACTACTAACTCCTGATACTCCCTCCTCCTCCTCTCCATATAATTCCATCGTCTTAACTAAAATCACAAGAGAAGTTCACATATAAAGTATTCTAAAGCGGGTTCGTGACTGAAATGCATACAATGGCATTTGGAGTTACATCACTTAATGAGTGCGGTCATGTAACATTGGAGTCGTGTGTAGGGGTCATCGTTTATTTAAGTAATTGATGTGATCTATCTTATATCTTATTGCTAAACTCCTTGTGAGATGTCAGACTTGAAAGCTTAGAATTTTTTCAAATCGCGATTTCGTTTTTTTTTATTGTTTTTTTTTCTAATCTTTACTTGCTAAGTACTAGGTTATACACTAGAATACATGAATAAATCAAATAAATTAGCTTTACCCTGTATACCCTGTATTTGTAGGCAGAGTAAACCTAGTTCCTCACTTCGTTCCCAACTTTCGGCTGAATTCTTAAGGCATTACGTGTTAATAGAGGAACTCAACGCCGCGCTTTAACTTGACACCTGAGCGTAGAAATGAAAATATACATTTAAATAGTTCATTTCCTCAAACACTACAAAGTATTGGACTCCTGTGCCACGACTGCCCTTAATTATGATTATGAATATTGAAATAAATAGAAATATATGGAAATGTTTAAACTATTTTTCAACCTTAAACCATAATAAATATTATGTGTTTATAGATAAGTAAAAGAATACATTTTACACTTAACTTCTCGAAATAAGTAAAATATTTGCACCTCTTGTTATGAGATTTAGAAAGCTCATGCAGGTCAAGTGAAATTTTATGACAGATTGTTTAAAAACAATGCCTAAAACGCGTACACGCGTATTGTTGGTCATAAATTATAGTAAAGAATTAGGTTACGTATCAATTATTAAATTATATACTAAAGGCAATGTGTGATAATAATTTTAATTAACAGTGATTATAGCGGCGTTAAATTCCGCAACTCGACACGCAATGCTTTCAGAATTTGGCGGAAAGTGGGTAACGGTGGGTCTTAATGAGAACGGAGTGTCTTAACACTAGGTTTCCGGGTCGCCTCTGTCTTCCCTGCTATGTGAGGAATACAGCGTTAAGTTAAAAATTATGTTGCGATACCGATAGTAGATACCTACCTGTATGCATGTTTTGCCTTCGCTTAGCTTAATAAATTGAGACTTATTGCAATTACATAGTATCCTTTTCCAAATAGTTTAGAATCATATAGACGACATGTGTTTTTATCGTGTTTTTTTAAAAAACGTTAACCGCTTCCGATTTCTAACAGTATATTAAATTTGTATATGTATTTATATCCTCTTAAACAGTTATTTACACAAATATGTATGAATAAACATCTGAAATTGAGTAATATTCACAGTATTTACTGTCTAATAATCTGCATAATTTATTTTCCAGTCAAATAGTGCGCATTACTATTTGAATAATAGGCGAGTGCCTCAAAGATTTGAATGCGATAGTACTTAAGATAGGCCAACGTGGAAATACTGTGCAATTGAATTTAATTTAGTCATAATTTTACCTTGTTACTTGGTTATAACATTTATATAAATTATGAATAATAATTTACATGGAGGTTTCATTTCTCTGATGGGTCATTTTAGTTAATTGTATATCTACGACTAGCGATCTCTACTCGAGTGTGGTTGTTTTACTAAGAAAGGGGCATAGTTAGCAATAGTCGACAGTAAAATAATAAATGAAATTTATATCCCGTTAAAAACATAATGTGTAATGAGAGCCAAGTTAAATGTTGAGTAATGCATTGTTCTCGAGTTCACCGACAAAATAATACGAGATCTGTATGGGTACCGAGTTATGTGTTTATTCGGGATAAAATCAAGTTCAAAATTTCAGTCATCAATTTTTTACGGCTTAGGCTTTATTATTTGTTAGCAAGTTAGAGTACTTCTAGCTTTGTTTTATTTGAAGCCGGATGGTAAAAAATAGCCAAGTCAAATTAGAATTTTATTTCATATAAAAAATATAAATTTAACTTCCTTTTTTATTTATTAACCTACAACCTGTCACGCTTCCAGTCACACTTTGTGCCTCTACACCACGACTGGCCTCGATGACTTAATAAAACACACAATTCAATACTTTATCAAATAATGTAACCAAAACGTGACGTGATTTAATTGAATATTTTACAGCATCTCATTACAAAATAGAAGCAACATCAAACTGCGGCTGTGGCAATAAAGATCTCGGTGGGAGAGAACACGAAAACTCACTTAAGAATTGCTTTGACAAAGCTACCAGAGTGAGACTCGTGCGAAATGTGCTCCGTTTACTTCTGTCAACTTTATTCCTGAACTCTATAATAGAGATGGTTTGTTAGCGTGCGTACGTGAGTAGAGAATGATTAAATTTCGTGTTTAATATTTATATGTATGTAAGTTTGTTTCTTTGATATTTTTTGTTGTTGTTACGGAATGTAGAAAAGGCTTCACTGTAACCAGAAGCTGGATAGCGTTTTGAATATTTTTTTATTTAAAAATAAAAAAATAAATAAATCAGCTTCACGCTGTATCCCGCACACAGCAAGGTAGGCAGAGGGAACCTTGTATTAAGACACTCCGTTCCTCACTTTCTGCCGAATTCTGAAGGCATTGCGTGTTGAGTGGTGATTGCGATTATTTTTATTTAGTTTTCCCTATTCTTTAAAGTCCTTTGTGATAATCACTATTGTTATAGTTAATTGAAATTATTTTTTACAAAACGTTGATTTTTTTAGGTTCACACACTCACAGCATTAAGACAATCCGTTGCCATTGAAATTAAATATTTAATATTTTCATTTCCACGTTGGTAACGTGGTAAAGTGGGCAACGGAAAATATTAGTGATAATGTTATATATATAATAGATAAAAATATTTTTTGAAAGTATTAGCGTTTGAAAGCATAAATATGTCACGGGTATAACCTTTGTAATAATTAGAATTCTACGTGACTTTAAATACAATTAATAGGTTTGGGTGTGCGGAGTATTGCAAAATTAGAGTTACCTAACAAATTTTCAGGTTCACGCTGTATCCCACATGTTGCAGGGTAGGCAGAGAGAGCCTAGTGTTAAGACACTCCGCTGCCCACTTTCCGCCGAATTGGATTAAATTTGGGGTATAGCGCGTTGAGTAGCAGAACTCTACGCCGCATTTTGCCTCGACACCAGAGTAAAGAAATAAAAATATTAAATATTTCACTCGACTGGGAATCAAACCCATAAATTCTCACGGTTACAGCCACCCGCTTGTACACCTGCGCTAAGACTAGCCTCAAGTTAACGAATGACTACCCGTTCTATAGAACTCCATTAAAGAATATATTATATTAATGAGATATTATGTTTATCTGGAGACTTATCTGACCCGTATGGAGAAAATATTCAAATTTCATTTAAATCTTGAAAATGTAGTTGCATATATTACTTATTTTAGGTATTTAACACTACACAATATCACCATTCCCCACATTCCAAATTCGAGACTTTTCACGTTGAATGTTAGAACTCAACGCCGCTCATATTGCCAGAGTGAGGAAATGAAAATCAGTAATAATTAATTTTCCGAAGTGGGCTTCGAACTCACAACCATCGCGCTTACACTCTGACACTGGTTGTCCCATTTTGACATGATGACCTCGTAAATTAACTAGTGATTCCATTCACTACCTGCCACTTGTTTGAATTATTTTGTGATTTAGCTGATCTTTACATGCCTTTAGCCAGATATTTATCCCACGAGATTTATTTAAAAAATATTTTTTCAACTTTTTGGGAGATCAACAAATAAGAGCCAAAACAACTAACGTTTCGTAACGTTTCGACTTTAAAAGTTAAACTTTTTATCCAACTTATAAAATGTTTAATAAGTGTAACATTAAAATGGGGAACGTAGTGTCTTAGCACTGGAATTCCTTTGCCCACCCTGCTGATGGCATGCGAAGCTGATGCTTTTTTAAGTGTAACATACTTTATCCCACAAACAGCAGGAAACCCAGCTAGGACTCTCTATTCACGACTTTCCACCAAATTTTCGAGGCATTACATGTTGAGCGACGGAAGAAGCAAGGAGCGGAGAAATGAAAATATTAATAAATAACAATTCATTACCCACGAGTAGGAATAGAACCCACAACCGTCGCGTTTACAGTCATACGCTTTTGCTTGACCTCGGTCATGTTTTCATTTGAAACTCTCACTTCCTCGATTTCCTCGTAAAAGTTTAAATATTTAAAACGATGTTCAGGTACTTTTCAATACAAATTGCAATTAATACGAACTCTCCTTTACTATCTAACGGATCACACTGTCACAGGCTTTCTAGCGACATCTGCTTTACGATGAAACACACGATAAGTTCCCTGGGAATTTAATGCTTACTTACACAGACAGACTGACGCACCTTGTTTACTACTTACTACGTGAATTACGATAGCACAAATTATCCTTGTATATATATTTCTTCGATTTATTTAAATATTTATTATTAAGAGAGATATATAGATAAAATTCATAAATCTTTCTCAAATTCATTCACATACAGCAAAAAAAATCAGCTTCACGCTGTATCCCGCACAGCGCAGCGCAGAGGGAACCTAGTGTTAAGACACTCCGTTCCCCACTTTCTACAGAATTCTGGAGGGATTGCGTGTTAAGTGGCAGAACTCAACGCCGCGCTTTTCTTCGACACCAGAGCGAAAAAATGAAAATATAAATTTAAGTAAATATTTCATCTCCTCGAGTGAGAATCGAACCCACAGCCAGTCGGTTATACAGTCACACTTTGTGCCCCTGAGCCACGCCTGGCCTCCACACACAGCAAAGCCTTAACATACAGCAAATAGGAATAAAACCATAAAAGCCATAACATTGTTTTGAACATTTTTAGTATATACTAATAATTACTAAATTAGTATATACTAATGTTACATTTTTTTATATAGTAGTGCCCTAGACTTACGTATATTGGATTCATATTTAGTGACAAGAAGTCAAATACTTCACAAAGATATTTGATAGTGAAGTATTTATTGATACATTATTATTGAATGAGCTGCTTATTGGAACAGAACAGCACAATCTCCCTCATGCAACGGCCGGCCTTCGGACTTAAGTGCACTTGCTATGTAACAGGTTTCTCTTAACATTATAAAGGATTCAAAATATTATTTTAAATTTTGTTAAATAATCATTTTTAAATAATTTTGGTCGCTTATACGGTTATAAAATAATATGTGAAAACCATTACGGTATAGTGTACAGTGGACAGCGTCTGACTGTAAACATGACGGGTTGTGGGTTGGATTCCCGGACGGAGGAACGAATGTGCTCACTCTGTTATGGCAAAACGTGACATTGAGTTCTGAGACATCGTCTCGCTATGTCTCGAAATTGGACAAAAGTGGAGAACGGAATCTCTTTACATTCTCTGTGCCTACTCGAATATATGCGGTTCAAAGCGTGAAGTCGAAAAAAACTACATTTGTAGGTACTTATTTAATAAAAGAAATATTCAGTGTTTGAATATTTATTTAATAAATAAATTTCGTGGCGCAGGAGCACAAGAGTGCGACTGTAAGCGCAACCAGTCGTGGATTCCGATTCCAATTCATATTTTAATTTCTTCGCTCTAGTAACGAGGCAAAGCGCGGCGTTGCTCCAGAATTTGGCGGAAAATGGGAAATGGAAGTGACTTAATGGAACAAGGTATCTTAACACTAGGTTCCTAGGTTCCCTCCGCCTACCCTGCTATTTGCAGGATATAGCGTGAAGGTAAAAAATACATATGTAAAGATGTTTATATTCAATATTGATTTTTAAAAGGAAATATTTGTAGTGTATAGCTTCGTTTCTCATTGTCGAAATGAAAAGGTTTCTGTGCAATTTATATTTCGACCTTGACATATGAATTGCTCCTTTAACAAAAGTAAATATTGGGTTTCAGTTGAGGAATTTCTGTTTAAATTTATATATTTTTTTATGAGATCCTTTATATATACGTAAATGTTATAATAAGTTTGTCTGCTTGTTACGCTTTCATGCATAAACTATTCAACCATTTATCATGAAGTTTTATACAAATGTACAGTAAAAATTTTAAAAATATATATTAATATTACATAAGAAAAAAATTATGGCGTATTAGCGTATCTATATATAAAAAAAAACCTTTTTGTTTTATAGTCCGTACAAACTATCCTTTAATATTTATTAAGCATTGACAGTTATTAGGTTAGGACAGTTATTGCCAGGCCAGTCGTGGCGTAGTGGCACGAAGTGTGACTGCAAAACCGACTGGTTCTGGGTTCGATCCCCACTCGAGGAGATGAAATATTTACTTAAAATTTATATTTCCATTTCTTCGCTCTGGTGGCGAAGCGCGGCGTTGAGTTCCGCCACTCAACACGCAATGCCTCCAGAATTCGCCAGAAAGTGGGGAACGGAGTGTCTTAACACTAGGTTCCCTATGCCTACCCTGCTGTGTGCGGGATACAGCGTGAAGTTGATTTTAATTTTTTGATTTTCACAGTTATTAAAGGCCATTAATACTAGCGAACCCCCGGAAGCTAGTATATTTATTATAAATGTAAATAATATGAAATAAATCTTCAACAGGAAACAATAATATAATTACCATTTAACTCGTGTCCACCATTCGTAGTTAAAGGAAGTGATCTCAACATATTTATTTTAAATGTCAACCGACCAGCTATATCAAATTAACAAACGAATCCTCCAAGATAAGCTTATTTATTATATAGCTTTAGAATAGACGTTTCTCGTTTAGAAATGCTCTATGTTCTTGGTTGGTTTAAAGATTTCCTATCAAATACTGAACTGTGTACTTGTGTCACAACTCTCTTTTATCGTGAATGTTTCGTTATTTATTATTATTTTCCCTATTGCAACAAATTGTTGGCTATGTTGGCCTACGGTTAAAAAGATAGATGTCATCGTAGGTTCAATATTTAATATATTTTGTAAGCTATGTAGGTTGTACGTTTATTCTTCAATCGATTTATTATTTTATGTCATTTTTTTTTCGATTTCATAATTGTATTTCAATTTTCATGGCAGATTTTAAGATTTTTACTCTTTATTTTTAATTATTGTTCGTTATTTTTGGTATCTATTAAGGGTTTAGCTTTAATATAAATTCATAGATATATGGCTCATATGTTTCAATACGTTTTTGCATAATGTTTACGTTAAGCATGTATGTACATATATTACCTTACATTTACTATAACTTATATTGTTAATGTCTAAGACATGTTTTCATAACAAGTTTAGGACCCACCCAGCAAGAGAGTCTGTCTCCTTTCCCATACCACAACCACTTAACAAATAGAAGAGAAATCAAACTTGGTAACCCACTTAAGTTTCACAGGAAAGAAAATACTGGGATCAAGACCAATAAGTCAAGTAGAAATTACTTGATCGAGCAAGGTGAGCCAGTTGTCAGTAATGTCCGAGAAAGTTATGGTTCTGGTAAGTATTAATCGAGTTATATGGATAACTCAAGCACTTGTATCGCCTTGTCAATTGATAGCATTTGGCTATAAATCTTTGCTTAGTGTGATATGTAATATATTATGAAATATAAAATATATAGAATGTGTCTTTTAATTAATACATTTTAACAATGATATGAGATCAGTCGTGGCGCAGAGGCCGTAGGCGTAAACGCGACAGGTGTGGGTTCGTTTCTTCGATGAAAAGTGGGGAGCGGAGTTTTTGCCTATCCTGCTGCATACGGAATACAGCGTCAAGCTGATAAAAAAATAATAATAATATCACACCATCATAGCGCGGCGGGCGACTGACTGACGCGATCGTTGTGAGTTCGATCCCTACTCGTGGATGACAAATAACTATAATATATTTGATTAATTTGAATTCCCAGCTATAGATAGACAAAACGCGGCGTTGTGTCCTGCTTCAGGACGTATTGTCTCGACAATTGGGCGAGAAATGGAGACTGTATTATTTTAATAGGTTCCCTTTAATGAATTAATTCGTGGTAAGAACGCTACTTTTTAAAAAATATATATGGTAGGTAAATTAGGACCAGTATACATACTGGTCCTAACGTATATTGGTCCTAAAAGGGCCAATTTATATACTGGTCCTAACTGGCAACAGTCTTATAGTGATAACATTTAAGGTTTGTTGGTATGATAAGTTTACAAGATATTTCAAAAACTTATTACACAAAAGTATGACAATATATAATATTAAATTCAACTATTATCTGGGCAATTTACTATGCCTATTCGCCAAATAGCTATATAAATTTGACCTTTCCACAGCCGCAATCGTGACCGTTTGACCGAATCTTGATTGAAATTTAAACCACGCTAAAATGTCGGTTTCAATAAAAATATTAACCTTAATACGAATAAAAATCGACGTAGGTTCGTGTCGACGCCATTTACCGTTGGTTACTAATTTAATATGTGTTCTTTTACATTCTATAATTGCAATTATGTAATTATACTACATTATATATTTTTGTTATGATCGTTAAATATAATAACAGCTTCACGCTGTATCCCGCACACAGCAGGGTAGGCAGAGGGAAACTAGTGTTAAGACACTCCGTTCCCCGCTTTCTGCCGAATTCTGGAGGCATTGCGTGTTGAGTGGCAGAACTCAACGCCGCGCTTTACCTCGGCACCAGAGCGAAGAAATGGAAATATAAATTTAAGTAAATATTTCATCTCCTCGAGTGGGGATCGAACCCTCAACCAGTCGGTTTTGCAGTCACACCTCGTGCCGCTGCGCCACGACCGGCCATAATATAATAACAGTATTCTATTATTTCACTTTGGTTTTACAATTATATTATACAATACTACGTAAGGTGGTAAAAGTTATACTAATATAATTTTGTTATTATTTTAATATTTTTTTTCTGTCATGGCGCAGCGGCACATGTCTATAAAGGCGACGATTGTATGTTCGATTCCCACTCGAGTGTTGAGTAACAAGCAATTGCTCGAAAATTGGGCGGTAATTAGAGAAACGCAGTGTCATATCACTAGGTTTCCTTCCGTATTCCGTCCTATATGCGAAATACAACGAAACTTGAAAACCCAAAACAAAAAAATAATTAAAAAATAATCGATTTTAAATTATAATATATATAAATTCTTATCACTTTCCTATCCCCTATACAGATAATACATTAGAAATAGCATTACATATAATACATACATATTTAGAATCACATACAAAACAAAAGCTATACGACACTTCGTCAACTGGTTTAGCTAGCGGCTTTGGCAAAATGTGAAACATTAAATATTCATGTCGCGACGTAAGCCCGGTGGACCGCCAACTATTCTTCGAAGTCAACCTGCTCAAATACATTTTACTGCCAATCCATGTATGATACATTTTAAGCATTGTATGCGACATACATATTATGTATGTATGTATGTGTGTATGTATGTATATACTTATTTATATATAGAAAGTAAGTTAATTAGTTTAATGAGAGACCGATTTTCTTAGTTTGTGTCTTTTAAAAACGTAAAATTAAATAAAATGGTAAAAGATAAACGATAAAATTGGTAATAATATTGTTTTATTGAAATTAATTATTATTTTAATACAATATTTTTTTATTTTATTTAATAAAAAACTGTTGGTAATTATGTACAAGATATTTGACGCCTTAAGCCCCTAAATTTAAATAAAAATATGAACTTCTGTATTACATTACAAAAACAATAAAACATTAACGATTCTATGAAAAAGTATTAAATTAATTTCCTGCCTAATACTTTTGTGACCAACGTGTTTAGCATACATCCTCATCATATCGAACCCATAACCTGCAAGTTGTATATGGAAGACACACTTTCAATATTGAAATTATACATTCATATATTATATTCATAAGAAAATTATATATAGGTACAAAAATATGTAAATTTTTACATAAAATGTAACAAATAGGTATAGTAATTATAGGTGTAATCTCATTTCTCGATACAACTTTCTTTACATTTTAATTTTAATTAACATACTTGTTTCAACGTGTAAAAAATCAAGTTTAGTTTTATATCTTGTGTAAGTTTTTTATGTACAATTTTGTAATATCCATACATACATACTATCATAAATCACCATTTTATATATATATAATTTTCTTATAAATCACTATACATTCCTTAGCGTCTATGTAATTTGTTGGGTCGCGTCTGACAGGATGTGAATGGTCGATGGGCGATGTCTCACACTTGCTGGTTGACTACTAATGCTATTTGTAGGCTAAACTTGACATAATAAGTATTTTGTATACTTAAGTTGTATGTATTGACTTATGGACGAAAATAAAACGCTGTAGGGCGCTGTAAGTACGCCCCACATAGAAGGATAGGCAGAGGGAACCTGGGTAACCTTGTGTTAGGACACTCCATTCCCTTTTCCCACTTTCCGCTGAATTCTGGGCGCATTGCCTGTTGTTTGGCGGAACTCGACGGCGTGCTTTGCCCCGTTACCAGAACAAGGAAATAAAAATATTAAATATTTCATTTCCTCGAGTGGGAATCGAATCCACAAATTGTTGTATTTACCGTCACATGTTTGTGCCTCTGCGCCACAACTGGACTGTATGACCTCTATGGCTTTTAAAATTATAGATTGATATATGCTTTTACAATTAAATATTTAACTTGAAAACCATGGAATGCTTACAAGAAACGCCATGACTAAGCACAATATAAAAGAAAGCTTTGCATAACAAACACTTTTGTTTACTCTATGCGAAAGACCTCGACCCAGTTTCAGAATATTGAAATTTTTCTATGCACTATTTTACTTAGATGAAAATAAATTATTGCTTGAAATAATTGTAAAATATTTATTCCAACCTTATAGATATATCATTCATCGGAAAGTGTCAACACTATTCTTATCTATCCGTATTAAATCGTTCTATAATAATATTTAAAGCTTAAATTGGAGGAAAACGTAGTTTAAATTTACAACACTAGAATAGCAGAAGACATAGATGATATAATTCGTGAATTTCTCAAGATCTGTCCAGTAAAAAGTACAGCCGAACATCCAAGTCAACAATATGAGGTTAGAAATTCAAGTATCATAATACCAGTATAAGATCAGTTTGACAGCGTCAGATTTCAGTTTGGAAAGTTGGCACTATCATAGTGTTGCCATTACATTATAAGAAAATATATTGCTGACAAATCATTCATTCTTTGCGTTCCGTTCGACGTAATTTATTTCAATAACATGGAAGGACAATTTCAATTACTATTTGAGAACATGAAGCTAGAAATGCAAATGCAGTCCGCCGAGCTAACAAAATCTCTAACGCAAAATATAATGGACCGGATGGACGAAAAACTAGCTCCCATTATTGAAGAAAATAAAAAATTAAAACAAAAAATCAGCAACCTAGAGAAAGAAATTGAAAATCTAAAAAGAGAAAATAAAAATAATAATATAATTATTTTTGGATTAGAAGAAACAGAGAAATCTACTGACGACTTATTTAAAAACATTAAAGAAAATTTCAAAAGGGATTTAAATATAAAATTGGATGAATACGAAGTGAATAAATTACATCGTCTTGGAAAGAATAAAGTCGAAAGCAAACCGAGACCCGTGTTATGTTCTTTTGTAAACGGCTGGAAAAAGAACGAAATTATTAAAAATAAAAAAAGCCTCAAAACAATATTTATTTCAGAAGATTACTCAAAGGAAATTTTAGAGAAAAGAAAGGCTTTACAACCGAGGTTATTGGAAGAGAGAAAGAAAGGGAACATTGCTTTTTTGAAATACGACAAACTAATAGTCAAAGAGCCAACCTATGATAGAAGAAAAAGAGAATTATCCAGCTCACCACAGCCAGCGTTGGAAACTCAAACCCAGCCTAAAAAGCAAACAAC